>CM060964.1:160247429-160262064 GCA_030765045.1 Tenodera sinensis | reverse complement strand
AAAGCAATAAAGTTATCACAGAAAGTAAGCAACAACAAGATGTGATTTAGGAACTGCTGTTATGTGAAATTATGTTCACAGACATAATGCCAAACATGTTTTGTATAAGCACAAACACCATGAATTAATTTGATAAAACGTTACACTCCAAGAACATGCGAAAATTTGGAATTTTTATTAAATATGCCGTATCAATTGGGTGCTTTTGCCATTAATTCTGATACTTCTGTCCAAGCGGTCCTTCTGGTGTGATTTTTGTAATTATGACATCTGAGGTCATAAAGACCAGGGTTTCACTCCACTAAGTCAACCAAGAAACACAACATGAACAAAAACTATAAGCTTTCTTTTGCACTAGTTAATGACATTTTCCCACACACGCGCCAACGCTTAGCGACCTTACTTGCGTTCTGACCAGGCGTGGCGACACGCCACGTGACGTAGAGGCGTGAGTATGAAAACTTCTGCGCATGCTCCAGACCTCACGCCACGGTGGTATAGTCGGTAAGCGTTGGCGCGTGATTGATGCAAAATGGCATTTACTAGTGCAGAAAACAGCGTATTTTTTTTATACATTTTGTGTTTCTTAATCGACTGAGGAGGCGAAATCCTGGTTTTTAAAGCCTCAAATGTGACAATTACAAAAATCACACTAGGGAGAACTTTTGGGCAGATATTAATGGTAAAAGCAACCAAGTAATACGGCATATTTAGTACAAAGTCCAAATTTTCGGATGTTCTCGCAGTATAACGTTTTAGCAAAATAAGCATGGTGTTTTTGATTATACAAAACAGGTTCAGCATCATGGTTGTGAACATGATATTATATAAAAATTCCTAAATCACATCTTGTCTGTTTCACTTTTTGTAATAACTATATTGACGTTCACTGCATGAAACGCCACTTTTGTCTATTAAATGTCCGTTTGCCTCACCTGTCTGAAAAGAGGGCTTTTAGTATTACGTAAAACCTTATTTTACTGCATATTTTACCCCTGAAATTCGGAATAAAGTGAGCATAATTTTGAATATTCCAACCCTTTCAGGGCATAATGTGGAAACCAAGCTAGCTTTATTAAACAGCAAGTGTTTTATGGGATATCATAAAACATAGCCGCGAAATTATATAAACAAGTGGTATTTGGCCTTTAGGCAGTCCTAAGCCCGCTTGACAAACCATTCAAAGTGTGCTCTGACTTGAGGATTGCAGTTTGTTTTAATATTAAAAAATCACACTCTGAGATCCAACTTTATTTCTGAAGCCTCCCATATAAGCATCTAAAGTGCCTTTACACGGAGAATTTACGTACATTGTAATCTGTTGTTTATGAGGAGATTTGACAACTTTTGTTGCACGGGTTTACATGCTCACTCTTTAAGGTTATAATAAGAGGAAAGAATATAAAACCGAATAGCCGTTCAGAGCACCGAAAATGCAATATTACAGTACGAAAATATTTTGTCCCAATCCTCTCAAAACCCTATTAAGGTAATAAGTAGCAAGAAAACGAAGTACAACATAAGTAAATAAATGAGTAATAAATTAATCAAAATAAAGCGCGAAGTATATGTATATTGCCTAATGCCAATAAATATTTGTAGATCGCACTGCAACGTGTCCTTGACGGAGAGGGAAATGTCAGTCTGATTGTGACAACTAACCTGACAAAGAAACAGAAAATATACTTCTAATGCTGAGGAAGAAGTCCCTCGCGTAATTTGCCCTTCACAGTAACAAGTCCCATCTCTGCCGGTATTATGCGTTGTGTGAACACGTGAGTAAAGTATCACGACTCGGTTTGATCAAGTGTCTGTTAATCGATCCATCCAGCTGAAATCACTTGTTTTGTTTATGTGGAGCATTTAGAAATGTAGGTGGGGCATATATATCTGTCTTCCGGGAACTGTTTTTAATTTTCTTCCTGTTGATACGTAAGATGATTCGTGCACAGTGTAATAGATATCTCTGTTGTCAAATCAACCTTTGCTACCTATTAGGAATGGAGTCCGACGAAACCCTGAGCTTCAGCCGGCGTTCGTGGAGCCCCTCGCCTCGGGAAACCGGAGCTATGAGACCTGTAGTATTGTCATCAGTCAAGCATTTTGGGTTAGAGTGGCTACTGCGTATACATGTTTCTTCTGTGTAAGAAGAATTGTTCCATTTATATCCCGCCTTTAACTGCAGAGGTTATATCGGCGGCCTTGCCAATTGACAAATGGTGTTACACGTTTAACGTTGGATTTTTCTATCTTTGGGGGTTTTATTCTTTGCATACAAAAACACATTCACACTTTCAGACTCAGGGAAGGATGAGGAATAATCCTGGCTGGAGAAAAATTCCTACTCCCCATGCCGGGAATCGAACCCGGGACCCCCTAGCACAGCAGGCAGGTGGTCCACCAACTGCGCACAGGGCCAGCCAAATTTTGGGTTTCTTTTGGTCTTTTTCCATTTAAAACCCAGTTCATTCACTATTCTGTTTAAGGATGACTTACTGCCCTGAAAGTCAATGCGTTCTCTTAAAATACTAAGTAAGGAAGCTATTGTAAGAGCACTTTTTTCTGAACATACAAGTTTTGAATCATTCTTCTAACGACACATTTGTCGAAGTCATCTAGATCCGTTACTGGTTTCGGAACGTTGTGCTTGTTGCCTGGAGTTAAAAAAGTATGTTCTGATTTTCATTTTGTTTGTGTTCTTGAGCAATTCTTTTCACTGTTCTTTCTGACACTCATATGTCATCCGATACATGCTTTTTACACTCTTTGAATGTTTTTGAAAAAAATATTCTGAAGTAAGCAGATCTTTTATTTTTTATTTTTTATTTATTTATTTTTTTTTTTAAAGGTCTGGATTGGATTAACCAACTGCAACAGCTCAAAGAGCAATATCGAGATAATACACCTAATATTAATTCAAATTCAAATATTATAACTAATAGACAACTTCACGCCAGTTATGCTGTTGCTTTGGCGATTGCTCAGTCACTGAGCACTGTGTTTTAGTGATGGAGATTTCATTAAAAATGTGAGAGTAAAGTTACCAACATAATTTGCCCTGAACAAAATGATATTTTAGTAGAGATAGTTACAAATGTATGGGCATACATGAAGAAAGAAGCTAAAAGCACAATTAGTAATTTTCACTCGTGGAATTACTAACTTTAGTAATATTGCATTATCACCACGAACCATACAGAGAAGGATACATAAAATAGCATATACCAGGTGAGTCAGCTGCCCCCTTATTCTCGAGTTTTATGCAATCCGCATTTTATAGTCCAACATGAAAACATCGACCCCATTACTAGGTTCTACCCGCGTATTTAACATGGATGTTAAACACTCGATGAAATTATTACTACTATACATGTTATCACATCGCTTTTTAATATATTCGTAATTAGACAGCTGACGTTTGCACTTCTGCAAATGTTCACTGGAACCAAAGAGTATTACATCTTAAACGGAATGTTTAGCTCACACGTTACTAGGTAGCTCAGTTGGAACTAGCGCAACACTCCGATGTAATCTGTCTGCTGTGAAGGTGGTTTGAATCATTTGCATGTACTAATTTTTTTTTAAATTTATTTATTACCGTGCCATCCTCACAAGTTACAAACTATTATTCTGAAAACTGTTATTATATTAATTTTTATTGTTTTATTTATGTTTTATGACATTGTTTGATGTTTCTTTATTGATGAACTACAATTATGCAGTTGTTTAAACACACCTATAGGTAGGTGCAATTGAAATAAGGATCATTCACACACATTTGAACACAGAAAGCAAGGAAATTACATTGTCAGAGTTTAACATGGAAGTTAAACTCAATTTTGCACACAATGAATTATTGTGCTATTAAAAATGCAGACAACCAAAAACGATTTAAATTACAATGTCCTAAACCCTCAGGAACTTCATAATTAGATTATTGTGAATTCGGTTTCCAAGTTTTGATGAACATAAAAAAAAATATTTACAACGCTGAGACTCCAACCTGTGTCATTGAGGGTTAAGCGCATAGGACCCGTCACAATCCTATTCAGCTATTTCGAGACTTCTGGAAAGCACCTACCACGTCCGATAGTAGGACTTGTATGCCTGGCGCTATGCCATTGCCACCTCGCAAGTTTGCGGGCTTGATTTAGCGTTTTAAGACAGTTTTAATCACTTACTGGGCGTTTTAATATTATTACTTAAATGGCAAAAGCTGTTATGCATATTCATTGAGATGCACGAAGTGTAGTTCACGCAAAAATGCAAATAAACTGTTGTTTAATATGTCCGTTTTGATTGTACGGGTCCATGATGGATGAGGCGGGTCTAAATTTTTGGCAGCCAATCCCTGCTCTAAGTACAAGAATCCACCATTTTCTTTTTAGCTGAAGTTGTTAGTGTACTCATATGATAGATCCATTTTTTCCGAGCCGTTTACTGAATTACGTTGCTATGTATACTCTAATAAAAAGTTAGTAAAATCGGCTGGAAACCGGAATTCGCTCTCAATAAACGAGTCGTATGTTTTTGAGGTGTACTTTAGCAAGGAGTACGTTCTGTCCCTTAAAGCACTGTTGCTCTCAATTTTGCGCATTTCTCTCTTTAAGAACGTCAAGCAATACATTTTAGTAAGCGCAAAACTGGACTAAGGCGCACATGCCGTTAGATGGGTGGCCTACCTTCCAAAAAAATAAGGCGCGGATGACTCACCTGGTATAACCGGAAAAAGACTACAGACCGAAGTCCATGAATTTATAGCCGTTTCTCTCGCGTTGGATGAAAGCACCAGTTTTCATCAATGTCGCTGATAGACATTTTTATAGTGAACCGGCTGGTATGAAGCTTTTTTAAGTAAATTGGAGGTTGCAAGATCTTTGCGCATTTTCAGTATCTTTTCGCATGACACCTTACTAATTACTAATAATGGGAATTAATTTTGTTCAGTATTTTGATCATACTAAATATTCAGATAAATGTATCTGTTTCCCAAAATTTAGGCAAAGATCAACGGGCGAAGTGGGTATCTTCTCCTGCGTCTTACGTTAAAGTACACCTGAACTCACATCAGATAGGGGAAGCCACTTGTTATTGTAGCTAGGGATCATCTACTCATGATTCTCCTAGCTCATGAATGACATATAACTGTACCTATAGTACTAATACTAGCCACCTCGGCCGGTGTCAGCAAGCAGTTGTTCACTGTGGGGAATGGCAGCTGGAAGGCGCAATAACTGACACGCCGTACGTGCTACCTCGCTAGCGAGATCGTCACATGTTTCACATTTCTGTAATGATGCTACACTTGATGTTCGGCGACTGTTTTCGCAGGGTAGCGTAGCTGAATATAACATGTGCTCGAAGTTACGTAAGTCACGAAATAATTATCGGCAATTGTAGCTCCAAAACGCTATACTTGTTTTCGGTGGAGCTAAGTTTACGTAATTTAAAACATGTGGTGTAGGGTGCCATTAAAACTTGTAGGCTGGAGTGGCTCACTCCGGTTCCGCCCGCATTAGTGCGCATTTTGATTTCAGCACCTGCAATATAAAAACCTAACAGGCCAATGCTAGCAGTCGTTTACATTCCTGAAACGCGTATTGGAGTGTCCCACTCTAAATGAACTTCCTGATTTCCTTGGTCACGACGTAGTTTTGAGAGGATAGTGACGGCTTCCAGCTTATTTTGATCAGGTTCAGTGCTGTAAAGGGAAATTTTAAATTCCAACAATTGAAATATAGCCGTGGCAAAGAAACTCCTTTCAGGCCTTAGTTTGAACCCGACCACATCCAAATAAATACATGTTTAAACTGAAAACCAACTGCCACAAAACAATTGCCAGTCGAAACAACAAGCAGCCATGGTCAGAGAGCATTTGATTTCACTATAACAACAATGCTGACAATAATTGCTCGGGAAAATGCAGCAGGCTTTACCTTGTTCCGATTAATTCGCACGAGAATTCAAGAGTGGCTTCATCATGATCATCCCAAAAATGTGTGTTCCAATCTTGTTGAGTCCATGCCTAATCGTGTAATGAAACTCATAAAAAAAGAAAGGAGGACAAATTAAGTATTAAGAAATGTAAATTGGATGTAATTTAGATTAAATCCATGAAAGAATGAAAAATGTAGTTTTGCTGTTCTGTTCTGTTCCGATTAATTCGCACGGGACCGAATAATATATTTTCAATTCGCTAGACTAGTGCTTCCAATTGAAGGAAGAGATGATGAACCACGGAGAAAGAACTACAATATCATTTAGGCGGACAAGTGCATTCCGATATTTGAGATTGCTCAAAATCTTATCAGATGCGTAGGAAAAATTGTCTGGTTTATTTATTAAGAAGGATGAACGCTTTAATTGATGTTGGCTGTAAGGGGGTCAGATGAGGTGAAGGTTACATATATTCAATCAACATCAGAAAGCCCTTATGTTACACATCATGCATCAGATACATCGAACAACATGCCCCCCTCCAACGGGCATGCATATACACATACACTGCTATATCACTATAAGTAGTTCCTGTAATCACTCTAGAACAGCGATGTCCAACTTTGTCTCTTTGGAGACGCTTACGTAATTAGCGGCTATTCTCCACTCCACTCTTTCTGTCGGAGCGTGAATCAACTCTTGCTTGTGAAGTGTAGAAACAACCAGACAGTCAGTACCCAGTGACGGTAACAAACAGGCGATTCCATGGCAGTTTCTAAGTCACAACTTGCATTTTCTGGGAATGTGCTCAAAAGATATCTTCATTCTGGGTGATTTTTCATAACTGGTAAATAGCAAGAGACAGATAGTCTTACCAAATAAAACTGGGGATGTGGTTAACACACAGCATTTATGTGAAATACGTTCTTTTTTATTGAACCATTTCCTAGATACCCTTTATTATTTTTCAATTTTCATACTTATACTTTTCTCAAATAGGAATATGTTATTCGTTTTTTATCTCTTAGTCTTGCAAAGAGAACGGCATTTCAAAGGCATCGCGTAACAACCAGCTCTTAAGACATTCCACTATCGCCTAAAGCCTACCGTATGCCCACATTCCCCTTGCACCTACAAGGAAATTAGTAATAAGATACTTTCTGAAAATGCTTATGTCGATTGAAATGAAGGAGATAGAGAAATAAGCATTTGCATGAATAGTTTGTACAATAGTAAGCATAGCTCTACATAACAGTTTCTCCAAATTGAGCTATATTAAATGTCTGTATCTCAACAGGTTACGCGACGATCACTTGGTGAATCTTCTAACGCTATACACCTCGACCTTGTCGCCAAACTTTGATACACTTCTTAAGCGTAAGCAGTACCAAGCAAGTCACTAATCAAAGATGTTTATCGCATAACATTTGAAAGTGCTTTCGTAAATCAAACGCAACGTACATATAAGAAAACCGTCACTGCAAACATCTGTGTGTTAAAGAGTGGGAAAGTTCACGTATAGTGAAAGGAGGCAAATCCAACACCCTCCTTCGCAAATGTTGGACATCGCTGCTCTAGAACATCAACACTCTCCCTCTCGACCATCTCAGCTAGTGCGTCTGAGACTGCGTATGGCGGCCATCTTGCGTATTAGCCCCTGGCCCAACTCTGTCATATCTTATCTACTCATGAGACATAATGTAACATATTTGTATGATGAATCTCCTATAAATGACGTAGGCACATGACGTATAATGTTTGATGTATGTGATACAGGCGTAATTGTGTGTAACGCAAGAGATGTCTGTGATGGATGAATCTTACTTAACCTTCTATGGACGAGCACCTCAAATTTGTAACTTCTCAACGGCATTGTGATGTAAGCAAGCAAAGAGCAATTCCAGTCAGTTGCCAATTGTGATAGATTTGTAACACTGCATATTCTACTGCTGGTAGTTGGCAGCGTCTTTCGGCCGCTACTAGAGCTAGAAGAACAGTGAACGCCATTTGTTGTTTACCATCTGCATGTGTTGTTTTCAGCTTAAAAAAAAGACCTTTTTTGCGATTCAAAGAGGTAAGTTAGAGCATTGAAATAAGTTGCATATGGTTATGATAATGTGGTATATGTAGAATGAAAATGATGCCTATATGAATTATCACATCGATTTGCAATCATATTTTTCAAACCATTACACATTTGTCAACTTAGGCATTCATGGAAAAATCTAATGTTTTGCAGAAAATGAATCCCTTATTATATGGACAAAAATAAACCTTAATCGCTCGCCAGTTGGAGGAACAACTGGGGAGAGTGAAGGCATTTGTCTGAGTGACTCAGGTGATGACTATGTTCCAACAAATGGAAATGGGCTGGAAAATGATTCAAGCAACTCTGAACCTGGTAATTTTACGATTTATTTCTATCCTTTTATTTTTATATTTATTTATTGGTAATATTCTGTAGCATGATATAGCTCTTTCCTGAACAAGTTTAGTTACATTTATGCATTTCTAACCTAATCTAACCTAACAAAATGTGGCAAACTTAGAACATTTTTATTACTTTCAGAGCCGAATGAGGAAGAAAATGCTAACATTTCTACTTTAGCTGGTCCTTCAACATCAAGTGGAGTAAACAAAAGTAAGTTAATTTGGCAAAAATGTGCCTAGGGGGAGAAGTGATCGTGACGTTCCAGTATGGTTAGGTTCCATTCCAGATGCTACTGCAATCAGGGAACCTATTCATTATTTCAGAGGCTTCTTTAGTGCTGGTGATCTTGAAAATATTATGCAGTGGTATTTCATGCATTTCAAATGTACTGAGTAGGGACAGGTGGGAAGAAATAAAGTCAAATCTTCATTTCAATGACAATGCTGAAATGAATGACAGACAAACTCTTCAAGGTAAGACCACTGGTAAATAGTCTCTTGCAAACATTCAATGCTTTACCTGTTGATCATAAACTATGTGTGGATGAATAAATGGTCCCCCTCAAGGGGATGTCCAAGTTGAAACAATGCATGCCAAAAAAACCAAGCAAACGGTGTTATAAGATCTACATATTGTGTGATACCAATGGGATTGTGTATAAATTTGAAGTTTATTGTGGGAAAAGTGATCCTCTGCCTGGAATGAAAGATTTAGGGGTATGTGCAAATGTTGTGTTGCGTCTTTCTCAAGTTATTCCAAAGCAGATGAACCCTTTGTTATATTATGATAATTGATTCATAACACTGTCCCTTCTTACGGAGTTGGCAAACATGAAAATATTTTGTTTGGGAACAGTAAGAACAAACAGGCTGATAGGTTATACAGTGCAGTCTGACAAGGAACTGAAAGCAAAAGGAAGAGGTGCCCTTGAAAAAACGGGAGCAGATACAGGAGGCAACCAGGTAAGAATTGTCAAGTGGGTTGACAACAGGCCTGTTGTTCTTGTGTCTACATTTTCTGCTGCAGAACCTGTAGGTATAGTGAAACACTGGGACAAACAGTTCAAACAAAAGGTTGAAGTGAACTGCCCATCTGTTGTACTCCTCTACAACAAATTTATGGGAGGTGTAGATCTTTTAGATTATCTTATTGCATTATACAAGATCAAAGAAATGGTGTCATCGCCTATTTTTTCATTTTCTTGATATAGTTGTAGTGACATGCTGGCTCTTATACAGAACATATTGAGTTTCCTTTGGTGTCCCACTGAAAAAAAACCAAAAGCACTTTTCATATTCAAAGCTGAAATTGTTGATTCCCTGCGCAGAATGAATAAGGACTTCCATGGTAAGAGGAGCGGGAGACCATCCTCAGTTCAAGCAGAGTATGCAAAGAAGAGAAAAGGAGGCCATGCATCCAAGCCACTTCCCCAAAAGGATGTTCATTCTACAGTGTTGGACATTGGCCTATTTTGTCAGAAAAGAGAGGAGAGAAGGAGGCGCAAATGAAGTCCTTCAGTTTTCTGTCAAAAATGTGAGGCTCATTTGTGTATGGAGAAAAAGAGAAATTGTTCTAGTTTTCATACACAGGAATCTTTAGAAACAAGTACATCTATATCAATTTTAAACTAAAAACTGACAAGACTTCATTTTCTTGTTTACATTAGTGCTATTTCAGTTGTAATCATTCATTTGTTGGTTTGTTATGAGACCTTAAATGCCTGACATTATATATTATATACCAGGTGAGTCAGCTGCCCCTTATTCTCGAGTTTTATGCAATCCGCATTTTATACTCCAACATGAAAACATCGACCCCATTACTAGCTTCTACCCGCGTATTTAACATGGATGTTAAACACTCGATGAAATTAGTACTAATATAGATGTTATCACATCGACTTTTAATATATTCGTAATCAGACAGCTGACTTTGCACTACTGTAAATGTTTACTGGAACCAGCTAATATTACATCTAAAACGGAATGTTAACCTCACACGTTACTAGGTAGCTCAATTGGAATGAGCGCAAGACTCAGAAGTAATCTGTCTGCGGTGAAGGTGGTTCAAATCACCTATATGTACTATTTTTTTTACCGTGCAATCCTCACAATTTACAAATTATTATTCTGAAAACTGTTATATTCATTTTTATTGCTTTATTTATGTTTTATGGCATTGTTTGATGTTTCTTTATTGGTGAACTGCAATTATGTAGTTGTTTAAACACACCTATAGGTAGGTGCTATTGAAATAAGGACATTTATACACATTTGAACACAGAAAGCAAGGAAATTACATTGTCAGAATTTAACATGGAAGTTAAACCCAAATTTGCAGACAATAAATTATTGTGCTATTAAAAATTATTCATAGTGGTATGTTTTGCGGCGCTGGAATGACCCATTTTCTATTCCTGGAACACGACTCCTCTAACGAAGCAAGTGCTCGAATTGGTGACTTGGTGTAGCATGGCGAGTTGAACATGTCTACAAGCCACTGTAATACGCTGACGAAGGGTTTCTAGATTGCCCAGCTCCTCTGCATAAATGCGTTCTTTTAAATAATCCCAGAGAAAGAAGTCAAGGGGTGTCAGATCAGGTGATCTGGCAGGTCAGGAGACTGGTCCTTGTCTTCCTATCCAATTACCAGGATCTGCAGCATTCAAATGATTGCAGACGATCCTCGACCGATACGGAGGAGCGCCGTTGTGTTGAAATCGCATCGTCATTCGCTCCTGCAGTGGCACATTCCCTAATAATAAGGGGTGAGCTACTGAGGAATTCCAGGTAGCGTGCTTCTGTCAGATGCCCCTCGAAGAATAATGGTCCAACAAGGTGGTCTCCCAAGATTCCACATCAGACATTTACACCCCACTGCTCTTGGAATGCAGCCTCCCTTATCCAATGAGGATTATCAACACTCCTATAGCGTATAATGTGACGATTTTCAGTTCCATTGTTGTGGAATCTTGATTCGTCAGAAAACAATATCCTGGATGCGAATCCCACATCACTTGCTACTCTTTCCAGCAACCATTCACAAAAGGTTACTCGAGCTTCGAAATCTCTCCCGTGAAGTGCTTGGTGTAGGTGCAAACGATAAGGATGGAACTTACTAGTGTTCAATATTCGCACTACAGAAGATTGGCTGATGTTCACCTCCTGAGCAACTGCCCGTGTACTAGTACGCGGATTGTTCTGGGTGGCGTTCAAAACTACTTCTGCGTTAACACCCGATGTTGATAGTGCGTGTCTATGAGGAGGCATTCTTGCAAGTGATGCTGTTACACGCAGACGCCTTTCAACATTCCGGAAGGTGCTTGCTGTTGGTTGTCGTCTATTCGGATATCTCTCCCGAGATATTTTCTTCGGGTATTTGTTCTTACTTTTCCGTAGATCAAAAGCATATCTAAATACTCGTCTGTCGAATACATAATGAAAGACTGGCACAAAATATCGTGCGACAGCATGCGTGTGGAGAACGCAGGGGTCGGCATTCACAACACAGTACATCATGCCAGTGCAATGAGGCATAAGTCATTACACCTGTTCAATTACAAAATGCAGACAACCAAAAACGATTTAAATTGTGTCCTAAACGCTCAGGGACTTTACAATTAGATTATTGTGAGTTCGGTCTCCAAGTTTTGATGAACATAAAAAAAAATATTTACAATACAGAGACTCGAACCTGTGTCATTGTGCGTTAAGCGCAGAGGACCCGTTACAATCCTATTCAGCTATTTCGATGCTTGACTGAAAGCAGCTACCGCGAGCAATAGTAGGACTTGTGTGCCTGGCGCTATGCCATTCCCACCTCGCAAGTTTTCGGGCTTGATTTAGGCTTTCAAGGCAGTTTTAATCATTTGCTGGGCTTTTAATATTATTGCTTAAATGGAAGAAGCTGTTATGCATATTAATTGAGATGGATGAGGCGTATTTCACGCAAAAATGTAAATAAACTGTTGTTTAATAATATGTCCGTTTTGACTGTACGGGTCCATGATGGATGAGGCGTATCTCTAAATTTTTCCTAATTTTTGCCAGCCAACCCCTGCTCTAAGTACAAGAATCCACCATTTTCTTTTTAGCTGACGTTGTTAGTGTACTCATATGATAGCTCCAATTTTTCCGAGGCGTTTACTGAATTACGTTGCTATGCATACTCTAATAAAAAGTTTGTAAAATCGGCCGGAAACCGGAATTCGCTCTCAGTAAACGAGTCGTATGTTTTTGAGGTGTACTTTAGCAAGGAGTACGTTCTGTCCCTTAAACCACTGTTGCTCTCAATTTTGCGCATTCCTCTCTTTAAGAACGTCAAGCAATACATTTTAGTAAGCGCAAAACTGGACTAAGGCGCACATGCCGTTAGATGGGTGGCCTACCTTCCAAAAAAATAAGGCGCGGCTGACTCACCTGGTATATTATACATACATATATATATAAAAAGTAATGATCTAGGTGTGATTTAAAATGTAACTTATAAGCATGTTCGAAGTGAACATTTAATAAAACAATTATAGTTTCAAAACTTTTTTCCTGAATTATTAACTTATTCCGTCCATAAAGGGTTAACCTAACTCAGGACCACTTAACCTAACCTAACATGGCCCAGATTCAACCTATCTTAGCCTAAAATCTGAGATAACCGTATCTCACTTAATATAACCTACCTTAATCCAGACAAAGCTAATGTTGCCTAAGAGTACCTAACCTGAGTGAAACCTAACTTAAAAATTAACCGAACGTCATTCCAGTTAACCGAACCTGAGGACATACGGTCTCAGTTATTTTAGTACCTTCGGTGTAGGAGTCAACCTAATTTGACAACATTTAAATAGTTAGGCTACCCTGTTCCCAACCTAACTTCACATACAGTTTCTATTCTAAGGCTTTCTAAAGTAACCTGACCTCGCCTAAGCTAACTTAATGTAATCTAAGCTACCTAAGCTAATCTGAACTGAACTTAATCTAACACAACTTCACATAAGAAGCTAACCTAAAACTTCTTAAGAGAACCCGAGAGCACATTAAATCACCTTGAAATCGCCTTAACATAACATAAACATCCAGTCAAAACTGGTCAATCTAGCCTAGAGTAACCTAATCTAACCGCAACTAATCTAACACCATTTTCCTTGGCTTCTACGGCAGTAAATTGTTATTTAAATGTATGCTTCTTCGGAATTTCTGGCTGTGTTTGTGATTCCAAATCTATGTCGATTTCAAAACACGCGTCCGCCATTTTAAATTGCTCCTTCAAGGCTTACTAATTGTTTACGCGTTCGAGATTGAGCGTCATCTCAAATAAGATAAAACAGGGACAAAAGGGTGCTGGTTTATTCAGCTATTCAACAATTTCTCTCTCCTCTGGTCTAGTTTATTGAATTACGAACAAGTACATCAAATTAACTTTCATCAGAAGAAGGAAGTTGTTGTACCTCAAGACATTAAGCATCTGTACACTTTTAAAAGTAAGTCTGTTTGTCTTGGGAGATAGAATGTCATTGTAAATGCCAAAGCTTACTTCCAATATCCACAGAAACTAGTGGGGAAAGCTTTGTATTCACTCGGAACGGCAACTTTACAGACGTGGCGAATTCCTCAGTGTCCGGATTCTTCTGAAGACTAGACTCAAGTTTATCTTTGGCTTCCACACGGAAGTAAAAATATCCCATTGTTTTTCACTTTCCGGAGCTTTTTCTTCTACTCGTTTAATAGGTGGAGCCAATATAGTTTGCGGACACAATATAGTTCTCTCTGCAAATTATGTATTCTCTCCCGTAACAAAAGTTGCTGTACCTTGGAAATTGCACCTGCGTTGAATGGATCCTAAGAAAGCACACAAATCAATGTTGAATTTACTTCAAATTTTGGCTTTTTGAAGGACTCTGCTGAAATGCATATCGCAATACCGCTTGCGGCGATTTGTTTGTGCTAAGAGTCTCGTTCATCTGATGCTTAAAGCTGGAAATGTGTTTTTTGCTGCGATCTCGCTGTTGTTTTTCATTTAACAAAATCCCTGAATAGCAAGTAGTACTCCGCATAACAGCTCCATCAGTGTCTATGAAATCCTAATTGAATTCCTGAGTCAGAACAATAAATCGGGCACTGGGCACTTTTGGCATGGTAAGACTCGTGTAGTAATGTAACAAAGGAATGACACTAGATTCTAGAGCACAAACTTTATCTAACGTTAAAACGTCTACAATTGCACTAAACACTATCTCACTGCATTGTTGAAGATTTCGGGCTTGTAAGCCGT
>CM060964.1:160237429-160244929 GCA_030765045.1 Tenodera sinensis | reverse complement strand
GATGTGATGTGATGTGATGTGATGTGATGTGATGTGATGTGATGTGATGTGATGTGATGTGATGTGATGTGATGTGATGTGATGTGATGTGATGTGATGTGATGTGATGTGATGTGATGTGATGTGATGTGATGTGATGTGATGTGATGTGATGTGATGTGATGTGATGTGATGTGATGTGATGTGATGTGATGTGATGTGATGTGATGTGATGTGATGTGATGTGATGTGATGTGATGTGATGTGATGTGATGTGATGTGATGTGATGTGATGTGATGTGATGTGATGTGATGTGATGTGATGTGATGTGATGTGATGTGATGTGATGTGATGTGATGTGATGTGATGTGATGTGATGTGATGTGATGTGATGTGATGTGATGTGATGTGATGTGATGTGATGTGATGTGATGTGATGTGATGTGATGTGATGTGATGTGATGTGATGTGATGTGATGTGATGTGATGTGATGTGATGTGATGTGATGTGATGTGATGTGATGTGATGTGATGTGATGTGATGTGATGTGATGTGATGTGATGTGATGTGATGTGATGTGATGTGATGTGATGTGATGTGATGTGATGTGATGTGATGTGATGTGATGTGATGTGATGTGATGTGATGTGATGTGATGTGATGTGATGTGATGTGATGTGATGTGATGTGATGTGATGTGATGTGATGTGATGTGATGTGATGTGATGTGATGTGATGTGATGTGATGTGATGTGATGTGATGTGATGTGATGTGATGTGATGTGATGTGATGTGATGTGATGTGATGTGATGTGATGTGATGTGATGTGATGTGATGTGATGTGATGTGATGTGATGTGATGTGATGTGATGTGATGTGATGTGATGTGATGTGATGTGATGTGATGTGATGTGATGTGATGTGATGTGATGTGATGTGATGTGATGTGATGTGATGTGATGTGATGTGATGTGATGTGATGTGATGTGATGTGATGTGATGTGATGTGATGTGATGTGATGTGATGTGATGTGATGTGATGTGATGTGATGTGATGTGATGTGATGTGATGTGATGTGATGTGATGTGATGTGATGTGATGTGATGTGATGTGATGTGATGTGATGTGATGTGATGTGATGTGATGTGATGTGATGTGATGTGATGTGATGTGATGTGATGTGATGTGATGTGATGTGATGTGATGTGATGTGATGTGATGTGATGTGATGTGATGTGATGTGATGTGATGTGATGTGATGTGATGTGATGTGATGTGATGTGATGTGATGTGATGTGATGTGATGTGATGTGATGTGATGTGATGTGATGTGATGTGATGTGATGTGATGTGATGTGATGTGATGTGATGTGATGTGATGTGATGTGATGTGATGTGATGTGATGTGATGTGATGTGATGTGATGTGATGTGATGTGATGTGATGTGATGTGATGTGATGTGATGTGATGTGATGTGATGTGATGTGATGTGATGTGATGTGATGTGATGTGATGTGATGTGATGTGATGTGATGTGATGTGATGTGATGTGATGTGATGTGATGTGATGTGATGTGATGTGATGTGATGTGATGTGATGTGATGTGATGTGATGTGATGTGATGTGATGTGATGTGATGTGATGTGATGTGATGTGATGTGATGTGATGTGATGTGATGTGATGTGATGTGATGTGATGTGATGTGATGTGATGTGATGTGATGTGATGTGATGTGATGTGATGTGATGTGATGTGATGTGATGTGATGTGATGTGATGTGATGTGATGTGATGTGATGTGATGTGATGTGATGTGATGTGATGTGATGTGATGTGATGTGATGTGATGTGATGTGATGTGATGTGATGTGATGTGATGTGATGTGATGTGATGTGATGTGATGTGATGTGATGTGATGTGATGTGATGTGATGTGATGTGATGTGATGTGATGTGATGTGATGTGATGTGATGTGATGTGATGTGATGTGATGTGATGTGATGTGATGTGATGTGATGTGATGTGATGTGATGTGATGTGATGTGATGTGATGTGATGTGATGTGATGTGATGTGATGTGATGTGATGTGATGTGATGTGATGTGATGTGATGTGATGTGATGTGATGTGATGTGATGTGATGTGATGTGATGTGATGTGATGTGATGTGATGTGATGTGATGTGATGTGATGTGATGTGATGTGATGTGATGTGATGTGATGTGATGTGATGTGATGTGATGTGATGTGATGTGATGTGATGTGATGTGATGTGATGTGATGTGATGTGATGTGATGTGATGTGATGTGATGTGATGTGATGTGATGTGATGTGATGTGATGTGATGTGATGTGATGTGATGTGATGTGATGTGATGTGATGTGATGTGATGTGATGTGATGTGATGTGATGTGATGTGATGTGATGTGATGTGATGTGATGTGATGTGATGTGATGTGATGTGATGTGATGTGATGTGATGTGATGTGATGTGATGTGATGTGATGTGATGTGATGTGATGTGATGTGATGTGATGTGATGTGATGTGATGTGATGTGATGTGATGTGATGTGATGTGATGTGATGTGATGTGATGTGATGTGATGTGATGTGATGTGATGTGATGTGATGTGATGTGATGTGATGTGATGTGATGTGATGTGATGTGATGTGATGTGATGTGATGTGATGTGATGTGATGTGATGTGATGTGATGTGATGTGATGTGATGTGATGTGATGTGATGTGATGTGATGTGATGTGATGTGATGTGATGTGATGTGATGTGATGTGATGTGATGTGATGTGATGTGATGTGATGTGATGTGATGTGATGTGATGTGATGTGATGTGATGTGATGTGATGTGATGTGATGTGATGTGATGTGATGTGATGTGATGTGATGTGATGTGATGTGATGTGATGTGATGTGATGTGATGTGATGTGATGTGATGTGATGTGATGTGATGTGATGTGATGTGATGTGATGTGATGTGATGTGATGTGATGTGATGTGATGTGATGTGATGTGATGTGATGTGATGTGATGTGATGTGATGTGATGTGATGTGATGTGATGTGATGTGATGTGATGTGATGTGATGTGATGTGATGTGATGTGATGTGATGTGATGTGATGTGATGTGATGTGATGTGATGTGATGTGATGTGATGTGATGTGATGTGATGTGATGTGATGTGATGTGATGTGATGTGATGTGATGTGATGTGATGTGATGTGATGTGATGTGATGTGATGTGATGTGATGTGATGTGATGTGATGTGATGTGATGTGATGTGATGTGATGTGATGTGATGTGATGTGATGTGATGTGATGTGATGTGATGTGATGTGATGTGATGTGATGTGATGTGATGTGATGTGATGTGATGTGATGTGATGTGATGTGATGTGATGTGATGTGATGTGATGTGATGTGATGTGATGTGATGTGATGTGATGTGATGTGATGTGATGTGATGTGATGTGATGTGATGTGATATGATATGATATGATATGATATAATATAATATAATACAATACAATATAAGTATATAATACTTATGTATACTTATATATACTTATTTATTTATCCATCCATCCGTTCGGCCGTCCGTCCCTCCGTCCATCCGTCCGTCCATCCATCCGTCGGTCCGTCCGTCCATCCATCCACCCAGCCACCCACGAAGGCACGCTTAATATCTAGAAACAGGAGTCCCGTGGACATATTTATGTTGAGGCCCCGGGCTATGTGCTCGGTAATGCGGAGTAGCTGTAGGGTGGTGGAATGTTTGGCTCGAAAGCTAAACTGCTCCTGGATAATGATACCGTGTTTGGTTAAGTGTGCGCTTAGTCGTTTAAGTATTATTTTCTCAAGTACCTTGCACAGTGAGCTCAGTAGGGTAATGGGTCGGTAATTGGCTGGGTTGGTGTGGTCCTTGCCCTGTTTGGGGAAGTGAAAGACTTTGGCCTTTTTCCAGCGCAGCGGAAAGGTGCCGTTTGTGAGCACATAGTTGTCGATTTCGGCCAATCGCTTAACAGCATCAGGTGGTGGGTGTTTGAGCGCTATGTTGGGTATAGTGTCGGGTCTGCTCGACTTCTTTTTCGGTAGGTGTTTTGTGATCCACATCACCTCAGATGGTGAGGTTTTGCAGAGTTTGGTGTGCGTTGTGGATGCGTGTATGTTTGCGGATAGTGCTACTGTCTCCACGGTAAACTGTGGTGAGTTTGACATTAGCATGTATTCAAGCACGTCAGCTGTGCCTCCGCTTTTTCAGCGTCGGAGGTAGCTATGCGCTGATTGGTGTGTAGGGGCAGAATGATGGTAGATTCGCGCGTGAGACATTTGGCAATGCGCCAGTGACCTGCGGTCCACGTCTAGGTCTGAGACTGTCCATTCCCATTGGGAGGTAAGGGAGTCAACTGTGCACTGTCGGATGTGTGAGTTAAGTTCCCGAAGCTGTTGAAGGGCTTGGGGAAGTCTCGTGTGTTGCAACTTGCGGCGAGCTTTGTTGCGGGTCTTCGCTAGGTCCTTGAGGTCTTTAGGCAGGGGTTGAGGGCCGCCAGTATAGGCGTGAATTGGTACATAGGCGGTAGTGGCATACTATATAGTATTTTCTAGATTCGAAACGGCTCGGTCTAGCTCTTCGGATGATGCTATTGGACTGTTGTGGAGTTCGGCAGAGACAATTTGGTTAAAGGCTTCCCAGTTTGCTTTATTGTAATTGCGTCTGGGAGGCTGTACGGTTGGTGCCAGAGAGCCCTCTAGGTTGATGAGTACGGGGAGGTGGTTCGAGGAGAGTGCATTCACTACCTCGAGTGTGACCCGTAGGTGCAATTGGCGTACTAAACCAATGTATAGGGTGTCGGGATGATGGTTTCGCTGTGTCGGAATGAACTGTGTTCCTTAGAAGCGTATATTACGTAGTTTGAGTTGTTCTCGTGTTTCAGGAGTTGGGAGCCCGCTGGATTGCCTGTGCGGCAGTTCCAGAGCGGGTGCTTAGCATTCAGGTCTCCGGCAAATAGAATGGGGTTGCTTAAGCGGAATAGCGCGTCCAGGTCATCATAGACTAAGTCGTCACGATCAGTGTGCGCGTATTGTTGATTTTGACAAACGCGCATGTCGCCTCCATGCGTCTGAGAGGGGGTAGTGTAGCTTGTTGGTGTTCTATGGAGCGTTTGATGATCAAAGCTGTGCCTCCGCCAGTCTGGCCCGGTTGGTTCTGTAGGTTAAGTATCCTGCAATGTTGAGTTCGGATTTGAGGTTTAAGTCGGTCTCAGTTATTAAAGCAATGTCTATGTCGTGAGACTGTAGGAAATCCGTGAGTTCGGCTTTAGGGTGGTAGATGCCACGTGCACTCCAAGTCACTACCCGAAAAAAATTAAAATTATTTTGTTGCTTAACGAGGCTGTCAATTGCTAGGAACACATCAGCGTCGCTGGTGTGCCGGAATTTTGTCCCTCAGGAGCTCTTTTACATGCCAGTAAATCTACTGACATAGAGCTTTCGTTTCTAAGCACACTTAAAAACCATCGGTCTGGGCTGGATTTGAACCCGCGACCTTGGGATCGGTAGGCCAGCGTCTCACCAACTGAGTCACATGACTGCAATGGTCGTCATCGCGGGTCATCAAGAACTTCTGGGTGAAGTACAGTTGGATAAGTAGGTGAGCGTTAATTGCCTCGTGCCGTGCTTGGACCCAGGTCATGCGTGGAAAGGTCAGCTTTCTTTGGAGAGTGACGAGGGTTTAGAGTGGGGTCTTGCCCCCCTGCGTAATCCAACTCCCGCCATTCCATAAGGAGACGACCACATAAGGTGCTATCCATCTATTCGGGCTTATTTGCTCCCTTCAGAGACTTGGATGCCAATTTCACTGATGAATTGCCTCGTGCCGCGCTTGGATCCAGGTTATGTGTGGTAAGGTGAGGCTCCTTTGGAGGGTGACTGGGGTTAAGAGTGGGGGAATGGCGGAAGTTGGATTTGGCAGGGGGCTTGAAAGGGGGTCGTGGCTGGGAGTGGGGGTCTTGAAGTACGCGGAGCAGGTCTTGTGGTGGAGTGTCATATCTAGAGCTAGAACAAATGTCCGTTTGCTTGCAATGTGTCTGCGCTGCGAGTATATATGGATAGTGCGGAGAGGGGAAGGGGTGACACAGGTAACCAGGAACTGTAAACATCGCTGTCAGGGGTGTAACAGCAAATCTAATTTAAAAAATATGATGTATTGCACTCACATGACTTTCTCTACTCTTGTCCTAACCATTCTTACAAACTCTTATTCCTGTACCTTCTTCGTATTAGATGAGATAAACATTTGCAGAAATTATCTCAATGCGTATTCCGTTGTAAGTCCAAGGGAAACATAGGAATACAGCAGATTTCTAGCGATAGTCAAATCTTTTAAAGCTTTCAAATTCCTTTGTCTTTGCACAACTAACATATAAAAATGAATAACAATGTTCAATTTGAGGAAACTTTGTTTTACAAGACTCACATAAATAACAAGAAATACCTCCGAAATGGTTCACTCTACAGAAAAAAAAAATATTTGGGCATAACTTGTGTGTTTAAGCATGATCTACATTTTTGTATATTAAGATCTGGTCTATCTCTTACGGTTTACGAGTTATTCAAAAGTCATGCAGAGTAAACAGGACTACATAGGTCATAGCCAGAAAACTCAAAATACGCATTTCGTTTGTCATTCAGATATCTTAAACATATGGCATTTTAATCAAAATTGTTAGAACCTTTTCGAGAAAATACACATTTTCGAAAACTTTCCATGTAATGGGTAGTTTAGGGTAGAAGAAGTTTCTTCCCAGTCTTCGTGTCGCATCCTTGAAAGACATTAAACTTACATACCAACTTAGGTATTTAACTAACTTTTCGCTTTTGAGTTATGCTGCATACAGACCTTTTTTACCTTTTTCAAAAATACTTTTTTTATTCAGGGGGCCTCTAAACATATATTTCGGGTGAAATCTCGACATCAATTTTTTTTGGGGGAATACTGTACTTCCTCTACTTACTATACGTTGTATACGTATACATGTATTGTCAAAAATTGTATAAACATTTTCTTCATTCACGGTGAAAGTATGTGTACCAAATTCTTCCACTAACGTTTTCAATGTGGCAGCACGTGATGATTTAATATACTGAACTTTGCATAGCACAGAACACAGCGTAAATACAGAGCGACGAACTCTACGCTGCAGGCGAACTACTGACTGTCGACTGTATACCCTTGGATCCGTGCGTTTAGTATGACGTCACGTGTACTAGGTAGAAGGTTGTTACGTTGATTCCCCACTCAGTGCATATTTGTCCTAGCTCTGGTCATATCTTCGGGCCAAAGGAGCGGGTGTAGGCGGGGCCGTACCCTCCTGTGTGGGGGCGCGAGCGTACTCACTGGTGCCGAAAGGGCGTGACTTGGCCCCTCAGCCTTGCCAGCTGGTGCTGGTATTCGCGGCATTCCCTGAACCTAGCCCCATACCCTGGTAGCCCG
>CM060964.1:160222429-160229929 GCA_030765045.1 Tenodera sinensis | reverse complement strand
CATCTGTTAATCGCGATACAAGAATTTTTTTTTTGATTCAGTTTCTTTTCTTCTACAGATTTCTTAAATGCTTGAAATAATTTTGTCCCTTTCTATGCCCCTAAGTGGAATGACTTCAAGCATATATTCTTGTATCGAGAGGTTGTTAGTAACTCCACGAATGAAAATTACCAATTACTGTGCTGTGTCAACGTTGTCAGTGCTTTCATCTGAGACGGGAACTTCTATGTATATATATTTGTAATTTTAGAATCAGAATGTAAATATAAGACTTTTAGGTATAAGTATAATTTTGTATTATAAATTGTGTAAAGAAGCTACCTCTTGAAAGTATGTTGACCTGAGCACATTTCTGAAGGCCAGAGGACAAACATCTTTTGTCATGTCGCGCCGAGGGACGTTTTGCCTATAGTCCAAGGACACAGCTGGGGAAAATACACCCCTCCCCCATAACGGGACTAGAGGGAAAGTGCGGGGATGAGATACATAAGGAGGAAAAATTGGAAGAGAAGGGGACTGTCTGTCTGTTTGTTGCGATGTCACTACGAGGGTGAACCTGTATCGCGAATAAGTATAGTTTCGCGCCAAAAACTTCGATGTGTGAAAGGCGACAGTGATTAGCGTAAGGTGAAGTAAATAGCAATCGTACAAAGAAATACCAGAAACTCGCTCAGGTGGGCACTTCGAGGCAATGACGTGGTGGAGAATAAAATCAGAAAACTTCTGTGCTGTATTTGTCATCTAACCTCGCGCCTGAGAAATATCTTACTCATTCCTACCTAATCCCAAACAAGATCAACGCAGCGGCGCACAGCGGAGAGGCAGCTACTGCACCGGATGAGCTAGCAAGGCATTTCATGTGACAGAAAAAAAACCGTCACAAAAGTGGCACCCAACGTACTCTGTTACAAGTGGCTTCCCAACCCAGTTACACATCCAACGCGAGAGAAACGGCTATAAATCCATGGACCTCGGTTTGTAGTCTTTTTTGGGTTATTTCTGCTATTTTATGTATCCTTATCAGTATGGTTCGTGGTGATAATGCAATATTACTAAAAATATCATATTATTCAGGGCAAATTATGTTGGCAACTTTCCTCTCACATGTTTTATGAAATCTCCATCACTAAAACATCTCAGTTACTGAGCAATCTCCAAAGCAACAGCAAAACTGGCGTGAAGTTGTCTATCAGTTATGATATTTGAATTAATATTAGGTGTATTATCTGAATATTGTTCTTTGAGCTGTTGCTGTTGGTTAGTACGATCTAGACCTGAAAAAAAAACGAATAAAGGACACTACGTCAGTGTTATGCTACTTTAACTCGTGGTGTAAATTTATGAATACATGCTTGTCTATAATTGTATGGTGATCTATATGACATGTATCATAATGCCGCTTGATGTTCCGTTGATAAGTGCCTTTTTTAATTTTAGAGCACAACAAACACCTTACGTTCCTTACATGATGAGAGAAGAAATCATCAAAGTGCTATTCTAGATATCAAATTTAATAGACCAGGAATAATTAGATGCACTGTAATTCTATGAATATACTAAGACTTTAAGTTAAATAAACTAATATCCTTCAAAGTTAAAAATAAAGAAGTTTATCTAATTACACTTCGACAGACAGTGCAGGTAAATACGACAGGACAGTCCGCCCGTGATCGGTGTGTATGCACAACCAGACAGAGACAGAGTAAGCGCTGCCCCTGACACGTCATAGTTGCGAGGCCTCATTGAGTACATGTTTGCCGATGCCTGCGTTGACCTGTTCTGGTCTCACCCCAATCTCAGCATAGGTCTTCCAATCGATTTTCTCCCTTTTGGTTTATAATCTAACTCCCTTCTTAGTAGTCTGCTGTACACATTCTACTAAGATTTTCCTGCTACTCCTGTTCCAGAAACAGTTAATTTATAATAGGAAAAAAATCTGACGTGCTGCACTCACATGACTTTCTCTACTCTTGTACTAACCATTCTTATCAACTCTTTTTCTTATATCTTCATGTTAATACAGATAAACATTCGCAGAAATTATCTCTGTTTATCTTCTTGTAGGCACACGGATAATATGGGAATACAGTATACTTTGAGCGATAGTCAAATCTTTTAAAGCTTTCAAATTCCGTTCTCTTTGTACGGTTAACATATAAAAATTAATAATGATGTTCCATTTGATAGAAATATAAGTTCTCCAAAACTCACACAAAGAACAAGCAATATCTCCGAAATGGTTCACTACACGAAAAAATGTATTCGGACATAAACTGTGTGTTTTAGCAAGATCTAAATTTTTGTATAGTAAGATTTGGTCTATCTCTTACGGTTTACTAGTTATGCAAAAGTCATCCAGAGTAAATGGGGCTGCATGGGCTATAGCCAGAAAATTTAAGACATACATTTCATTTGTCATAAAAATATCTCAAACATTAGAGCCAACTCGTTAGAGCCATTTTGAAGAAAATCAAAATTTTCCATATAAGGAGTAGTTTAGGGTTAGTTCAAAATCTTCGTGTCGCATCCTTGAAAGACATTAAATTTAAGTACCAATTTTGGTTTTTAACCGACTTTTCGTTTTTGAGTTATGTTGTCCACATACTGACAGACACACAGAACCTTGTTCTAAAAGTGCTTTTTTGGGGGGATTCAGGGGGCCTCAAAACATATATTTCTGGTGAAGTCTCGACATCTACTACTATACGTAGTAGAGAAAGTAATAATACTCATTGACATAGTGTGTCAGAAGGATTAGTACCGTAAAATAGCGGTAATAACCAGAAAATTAATGCTAGGCAGACTGTTTGTACCTCCGAATACCTTAAATATTAGAAAAAGTGTGCAAGGTCTCAGAGGTCTGTCCCATTTTATTCAGGCCAGAATGCGAATGACTGTCATCACAAACACATGGAGAGTGACATGGTTTTAAAGGTCTTGAACCTACACGCCACTTCATATTTTTAAGCAGTTCACATAGTATAAGGGAATGTTAGACATGTTATCTAAGTTTTGCGGGATGAAGGTGCTGCAACATGAAATCTATGTTGTGTGTTTATTCCGGATAGGAGGTGTGTAGAAACGTTTGCATTTTACATTAGCCAG
The DNA here is from genome assembly GCA_030765045.1 of Tenodera sinensis. Classification (NCBI taxonomy): domain Eukaryota; kingdom Metazoa; phylum Arthropoda; class Insecta; order Mantodea; family Mantidae; genus Tenodera; species Tenodera sinensis. The sequence continues at coordinate 160,226,824 of CM060964.1, read as the reverse complement.
CGAAGCTGCATCTTCTTAAATTTATAACAGATAAATTGTTCATTGCCTACAATCATTACAACCGTTAAGTTTAACATGACTGTAATACCGCAATTGTTGAGCGAAATCCTGGCGATAAAATGTTAGACAATTAGCATTGTCAGGACTGACCATCTCCACACTTTTGTACCCATGTATTATAATTGACACATTACCTGCTTCTTTCTTTAGGAGTTACTCTTCTAAGCTGAAAAGGGAGGAACTTAAGCATTGGAAATTTCTCTTTTTATGTCTAAAGCAGTGGTGGTACTTGGGTGATTGCATACTCGCAACTGCACACCCACTAATTAGTTCCTGTATGTGAATTTGTAGTTACCTCTATAGACATGCATATGACAAAGTCGAATGTTGAACTTTCTTCAATTTGAACTTACTCTAATTTTTCCGCGCTCTCTTTACCAAATGCCAGCGCATTCACTCGACAAGCTGTAGAGACGCATAAACGAGATTTCACGACCAGCGCCGGAAGCTTGATGAAGAGGGGTTGCGGGAAGCGGTGCAAAGCTTGTGTTTAGGAGTACGGCGAGTTAAAGTAGCATGATCGAAAAGGCGATTCTTACCGCGCAAACGCACTGCGTTCTCGTGCAATCTCCGTTTTCCTTGCTACGAGCATTTCCCTCCCTCTCGATTAACAGAAGTTGCAATCAACCTGCTAAGCAGTTAGCCAACTTGACGTTTCTAAATATAATGTAGCCATTTTCTATATTAAAATGACAGTTGTATTAATATTGTAAGCACAATTACATATATTTTTATCAAACCATTATAAATGCATATAGTTACTCTTACTAAGGTCAGTACTTCAGTTTGGAATGGTTATTTTGTTGCAGTCTTTATTACTTTTTGTTATGTTTGTGTTTCTGGCAGCAAATTCTATGCACTTGTTCTGCTCATTGCGGGGAATTTGAATCTATGAACGCGTGAAAATGAATAACATGGCGAAATTGAAGGAGAAAAATCTTTCGGGTTTATCCTTAGAAGAGAAGCTGTTCTCCGTGCTTATTGTTTGTGAGTGAGAGAAACGGCATTTGGACAAATAATGGTTGTTGTGACATTGATCATTCAAAACAAAAAATGGCAAAACATGAGAGCGCAATTGCCCATATGAATTGTGAATTAGAATTGTGTGGTGTGTGTCAAGAGAGAGAAAGGGAGTAAAAGTGGAGAGGATGTAATATACTGCACACCCACTGCAACAAGTCACGAGCCGCCACTAGTCTTAAAGAGTGGAGAATGTGCTTTTCCGTCAGGTTAGGTATGCATGCGCGAACGTAAACAGCTTGCAGAAAAGTGCAATCTCATAATGAGAATCTCTTAAAAACTATGATTTTACCTGACACGGCCAGCATGTCTAAAGGATGTATTACACCGAGTCAGAATATACATCCGCAAAATATCAAAAGGAATGTTCGACGTATCTCAGCGAAACAATTTTTCAGCATCGAAATGCTTATTTCTATGCCACAAGATGTTGGAGTGCCAATGGAAAGACCTCCGTAATATTGTCGTTTTTCTCTTCACTCAGAAGTTACACAAAGCTGTATCACAGGTATTTTTCTGCAAAACTTGTTGGAAGCTTTATTTCGTCTTTCCGCCATATTTTCATTGGGCTTCTTTATTTATGGTATTAAAAACATTTTCCACTCTTTTTATCCCTTTGGAGATTTCCAATCTAGATTGTTCTAATCTTTATTGCACCAAGTGAGAGTGAAACACTGTTATTTGTGAACTGTAAAGTACCAAACACTTGGCGAGATACCAGTGACTTTAAATCTCCAATAGCACATCTTCACCATGTGAATCATTACTATCCTATATAATTGCGTTGTAATGTACGCCATAATAAAAGCCAGCTTCTAACCAGCAACTCCATCTTGTAAGTACTGGGTTTGGTGGAATTTCTCGTATTCTTTCCTTAAATGTTCGCGAAGGAGCTTAACAGACATTTTCTTAATAGTAGATATAAATTTCTCAATATCATCGAATAACGGACCGATTTGTTTAGGAGCTCTTTTAAATACATGGAAAATACAGGTCATATTAATTAGTTTTGTACATCGCTTCTGTATCCTTTTACCTTCCTTTACAATATATGGAGTAGCATTGTTAAAGGGGAGTAACATAGCATCATACTTGACTCATTCTGACTATAACAGACACATTGCATTATAAAAGGACGGTCAATAGTTTCATGATTTGCTTTATCGAGAAACTCGAATGCCAGTAGAAACTTCTCATCAGCACAGTTATGTATGTGGAGGTATACCTACAATCACATTTGCGTCTAATTTGTCTGTAGCTTCGTCAAATAAAACACTGATTTCTATTACTATTGATACGTTTTCTTATCTTGGTTACACTATCGTTCCAGCAGATAGTTAAATATTTTTACGAATTTCAGACGTACTTAGAATGTGTTGCTACATATATTATTCCAGAAAACCACACGAAAAGACTCTAAAATGTGGATTGTTAAGTTTCTTCAAAGGAATATCTGCAGAAATCATCATATTACATGAACCCCCGACGATGCCATCCGATATGACATTACGTCGGAGGATATACATATAGCTACAGGGTGCTTCAAAAAACACCGACAGCGCTTAGTATGTATGTTGTGCGGGACAGCAAAATGGTCAGTTTTCAAGAAGAAAATCCTGTCCGGAAACGCAGGGCTTGAATACTGTAGCGTGAGATGGGCGTGTGCTCACTTTTCGTCAATAAACTCAACATCAAGCTGTCCACATTACAAACGGGCTCGAACTATGTACCTCCTACGTCACTGCACGACCTACATTGGCGATTCACATTACGCAATACGTGCGGTTGTCTCTGAAAATGTTCAATCGCTCCATGAACTCAAGCACTAAGGTCCTTCGCTGATGCCACAGGAGTGTCATACACCCAGGCCAGGCAATCCCTGATGACCGTGCTGGCCGAGGACCTGGTCCACCTCTACCAATCAACCAATCAATCAATTTGGATGTGCGACTTGAGTTGATTCCGCACATTTACATCAAAGTTTTCTGGAGTTTCGTCGTATTGCAGCCGCATTACCTGCCGAACATTTAGTGGCACTACATTCGAAAGGGTAGGTAAAACATCTCTAATAAATGTGAAGTACCTACATCGGTTACTGTTAGTCTATTAGGCAGTAGATATGCTCAGGTCGTTCATTTGTAGTACGCAGATAGGTAACTAAAGGGCTGCATACTTTCCGTATTAAGACGCAAAACCGAATCCGATTACACTGTCACAACCGTTCATTCTCAGACTATATATACACACCTGGTACGTTTCGTCATGTTTCTTGCTGCTACAATGTCGTTCTATGTAATATTTTCTACGTATTCTATTTTCACATTTGCAAACGGCACAGAAAGCGTTTTCCCTTTACGGAATACAAATCTATCTTCTACAATTTTGTCTTACTCTGTTTAATTCCAAACCCTTCGACTCGGGCATTATAAATCACCTTTATACAACATTACCACGTGCACAAAGACAATAAACAATACAGTGAAATAAGGTGACATTCAAAGTTATGTTTGGGTTCCTGCTTGTACTGCAACATTCGCAGGTCTGCTTCATATGCAATATTTGACAAAAGGATCCTAAATACGAAGGTTTCTCTACCCTTCGGACAAAGTCTCCCTCGTCTGACCTCCATAAGTATTAGCAAGACTTGGTGGCCTACTTTCTCTTAGCATATTTAAAAGCTTGCCATGTTCTTCATATTTTGAAACTGTCTCGCTGGCTCAATGGCATCTACATTTCATGTATTTTAGGGAAGCAGTGTGGGTGGCCACTATGGCCTGAGGCATGTGTTGGGAGGAAGTAGGTTCTTGCAATAGATAAACATCGTTATATATTACCTTTATAAACATGACAAGATAAAATACCGAATTTTAAAATAAATTTGTTTTAAAAATTGCTCAGACATTTTGTTAGCAGTGGTGCTCAAAGGCATCCCCCCTTGACAATCTAAGTTCTGGAATAAGGTTTGGTAACGCTAGGGTGGAAGCATTCAGAAATAGAACAAGCAGTTTACGCAGCATACATTTTCTAATAAGTGCGAGGATTCCACATTGCTAATCAGTCTTACTCATAGTTAGTACACAATAACATATTTAGACCAACATACAAGAGCATATTATTTTCTATTAAAATGAAACTGCACAGTAAGCTATTTTAAGTAATTCAGAAATACACGATCTAAAGCTAATGAATTAAATTATAACGACAAGTCCATCGGTACAAATTCCTCTAATATGTGGAAAAATACAAAATCAATACAATTATGATTTTGTACCTTTTACACCATCAACGTCCTAATCGTTAACGGAACCTACTACT
>CM060964.1:160174929-160214929 GCA_030765045.1 Tenodera sinensis | reverse complement strand
CTGTCACCCTTCATAATTTCCCCCTCTTCCACGTGAGGCTCGGATGAAAACTGTTCAAGATATTCTGATCACACAGAAATTGGTACATCAGGCCCAATGGCCTAGGTAAAATCGATGAGCGTACGACTGGGTACACAATTTGCTTTTTATTTTTAGAATTATACCCCTTAACATCACACAAACAGAAGAAGTAATCATTACCATGGTTCGTCTCCTCTCTCCAAACCACAGACATTCCAAAAGGTAGCGACGGTCTTGCCCTTGACCCAATGACCAAGTTCTTCGATGCATGCTCTACATACTTTGTGCAGTGCCCAAGCTTTACTTTGGTCTCCAAGTTTGGTTCCGAAGTATGCAAGATATGGTTTTTTCACAAAATCTGTAATATTACGCCTCTCCTTAGGCAATGTGTATTTCAGATTTGAAGCTTTCACGGCAAGCGTTATTAATCAAGACTTCACGGGTGATCAGCCGTGTCAGAAAGGCCATGGAGTCTGCAATGGCCGAAAGCTCGATGTTCTTAAATCTGACACGGCTCATCACCCGTGAAGCCTTGACTAATAATGTGTATTTCTCACGTATATAAAAAAGTGGTCTGGATCATTTGTATATCAGCGATGCGACATGCAACGTTTCCCACAAATTAACATACGCCAATGGCAAGGAGCACGCTATCTCACTCTAAATTCCTTATGCGCTCGCACCCCGTGTCATATAAACATCCCGTGCCTTCAGTTTTTACCTTATAAGTATACTTTAAATACCTTAAAAGTATTTCAGATACATTTTGTTTTCAAATCATGGCATAATAAAACTACACATGTTAAATCATTGCAGTATATATAATGATGCTGTAAGTTCCTACAAGCATAAAAAATTTACGTTATAAGGAGAATAATAAAAAATAAAAAAAAATAAAAATAAAAAAAAAAGGTACGTGGTAGGAACTTTCTGGCTTTAAATTTGATTTCAGCATGCTAAAAATATCCCCAAAACATTCCAACTTTGGAGGCAGGAATTTCATCGCAGGCTAGTGTGATCATCCCAACATATGAGACGACGTTCAGACTGGCGTAATATCTGTAACAGCCGAGAGGTGATTCTCTGAAACGCGAGATTTCAGTTTTGATTTTTCTATGTTCATCAGAGAAAATAAATGTCCACAGACATATGTGGAGCAAAATATTGCTGTAACAGTGTAATGTAACGGAATAATAATAATAATAATAATAATAATAATAATAATAATAATAATAATAATAATAATAATAATAATAATAATAATAATAATAATAATAATAATAATAATAATAATAATAATAATAATAATAATAATAATAATAATAAGAAGAAGAAGAAGAAGAAGAAGAAGAATAACAATAACAATAACAATAACAATAACAATAACAATAACAATAACAATAACAATAACAATAACAATAACAATAATAATAATAATAATAATAATAATAATAATAATAATAATAATAATAATAATAATAATAATAATAATAATAATAATAATAATAATAATAATAATAATAATAATAATAATAAGTTAGGATATTTATTTAATGTGTGTCATTTATACCATTTCATTATCTTCATTTATAATTTTCAATTACAAGAATTTGGGGTAATGATTTATTTGTAATATATATTACTGAACAAAAAATGTTTTGTTTTTTTAAACTGGAATTATGATGCATTGGTGTGAAGGTTTATTTGCAAATAATTTGTAATATTTTATTGTATTTCATTTTATAATTTTTGCAATATATATATTACTGAACAAACAAAAAAAAATAAATAAATAAATAAATAAATAAATAAATAAAAATAAAAAAATAAAAAAAAAAGAAGAAAGAAACGGAATTTGGACGAGGTTTAGGGGGAAGGTATATTTGTAATGATAAAACCCTTCAGTTGTGGGAAAAAATGTCTTGTTTTCTATTTATAAAGAATAACCTGAAATTAGAAGACATAGGGGTAATGGTTTATTTGTAATAAATGATACTTTTTTAAAATTGATCATGAATAAAACTATACGCTTAAGTCTAACACAAGCATTTAGGTTATACTTTTTTATAATATATACTACTGAACAAAAATGTTTTTCTAATTGGAATTATGATGCATTAGTGTGAAGGCTTATTTGCAAATCGTTTGTAACATTTTACTGTATTTCATTTTATAATTTTTGTAATACATATAACTGAGCAAAAATGGAATTAGGATGCATTTTTGTGTGAAGGCTTCTTTGTAATAAAGCACTTCAGTTGTGAGAAAAGATTTCTTGTTTTTTATTTATCAAAAACAATAACCTTATACATATTCCTTTTACACAATATCATTTACACTAATCCATTCCTGTGTAGGGAAGCCTAACCATTTCACAAGGAACATTTTACCATGTCGAAGTATTACACCAGGGGAAGACAGGTATCGCTGCTGTGACGTCGGCTCACTCAGCTCACATGTTCCCAACGACGGCCAGTAGAGCGTGTGACGTCACAGCGGGAAGAGGAAAGGCGTGCGGGACATCGTAATTTTAATGCTGACTGTTTCAAATTACGGAATGGTCACAGATTATAAATAATTACATTTCGGCTTTATGCCATAATACACACACACATATATGTATATGTAAATATACATAAATTAAATAATTATATATAAATTCTAGTTTATGTGAACAGTCATGTTATAACGCAGATAGAACAGAAATTACAACTATTTTGCCTGAGCTAGAGGAGAGCTATACAGAACAATAGGTGGACATTTTCCGACATTTGCCGTTTCGCTTTTCTTTAACTAGTTTGTCAATGTTATGGCGTAATGTACGGCACATTTGTAACCGAAAACTGCATGTAAGATTGTGATCTGACAATATGCTTCGAGATTTTGACTTAGAAAGGTGCATAACAGAAAAGAATTGTTCGCACACATACGTAGAACCAAACATACATAATATCCGTGCAACAAGGGCATATAACCTCAGAAATCTGGTTTGAGGAACATTCTCATAAAAATCAGCCAAGTCTTCCTTGTGTTTATAGTTGTCCTTCAGCAAATCGTCACACTGTAAATTTATCAATTCCATTCGCTACCAGTGGATACGGGTTCGCAAAGATCTGAAACGTAGTTGACAATGTTTCTACATTTTGAAGCCTGGTCTCAAACTGGTGTGAAACACGGGGAACTGAACACAAACACAAAACTACTACACACCACACTACACAACGTCAACAAAAACACACACAAAAAAAAAAAAAAAAACTCAGACTAGGCTGAAGAGGGTTCTCCCTAAACAGCTCGGGCATATTGTAAACATGCCCAAATAACATTTTTCATATTCATTCAGTTTCGTGCAAGTAGCGCCGCTGATTTAGGCAGCATAGCAATACACCGCTCTCGCCTGACGTCACTCGAACATACAAGCTAGCTCTTCGTTTAAATACGTCACACGGCCCGAAGTTGTCTTCCCCTGTATTTCACGCTCCACGAGATATACGTCAGGATGGCTGGTTTTCAGCAATTCGTGCCCATAAAGACCACCTTGTATCTTTGTTCCATCACGACCTTCCAGGATGTATGTGACGGGATCGGTATTACGTATCCTCGCAATTTGAAAGATTTCAGCTCCCCAGTTTGGTGTATAACCTTTCTCCAACAAAAATTTGTGTCTTGAAACCCTCACATAATGACCTATGTGAAATCTTTTGGGGTTTCTCTTCTCGCGACGTTGCCTGTTGTAACTGTAAACGGTGAGTAGAAGATCATTATTGTGAACGTCACGGGGCTTCATGCGTATCGTCGAATGGTAAGTATTATTGTATCAATAATTCTAGGTAGCATGTTTAACCACTGATGAGATCCTTGTACCAAGAATTCCCTTACATGAGTGTTTTAATTGTTCTTATTAAACGCTCCACGGCTGCTGCCTTGATGAAACTGTATGTGCTATAATGATTTATTCCACTCCTAACCATTAATTGACGGACATGTTTATTGTAAAATTCCTTTCCGTTATTCGATTGAATATTTTTAGGAGGTGAATCCAAATCTGCTAGAATTTCTCTCATTGGTTTTGTAACATTAATACCTCCTTTATCTTTCAATGGTCATGCATAAGTCATTTTTGAACAGAAATTAATAGCTATAAGTATATACTTATAATTTCTGTTTTCTTTTTCGTATGGTATCATCTCAATAAGATCGATTTGTAATAAATTATTAATCCCTTTGCTAATTAGGAAACGTCTTCTGGCAGGGGTGTGCAGTTCACTAGCAATGACTCGTTTAATCATGCTATGATATTTGAATTTTTCAATTCAGCAGTGATTTCCTTTATCTCGGAAGAATGATTCAAGCTGCCTGCTTCTCTTGATGCTATTAATAGTCTGAATCTCTCTATTAGAGGATTGGGGTCTCTCCGATAGACGTAATCCAGTTTTTTATTTGGAACGTCTTCTTTCCAACCTAGTCCGAAACCCGTGTGCCTGCTTACAAGGCCTCGTATAATATTGCGATATTTGTAGCTGCGGTTGGATCTTATACGTCCACTTCTAGTGAACCGTGTCTGTAAACCAACGTGGCGTGTAAAATCTGAGAATACGTGTCTAAATCATCTTCGGTATACAAGGACTGTCGTGGTACGCGTTTGAATAGTAATTCGCGTAGGCCGGGGCTGGAATCGTAAGTATCATCGCCAATCTGAATACTGTCATTGGTGAAGGTGACCGACTTATTACCCAATTTATATTCACCATCTTCGAAGCGTATACCGTAGGTGTTGTCCATATTGCTTGAACTTGCAGTTCGAAGCTTCTGCAAATAATTTGGTACTGGTTCCTCCTCCTCCCCCTCCTCCTCTTCCTCCTCCTTCTTGATATCGGGCTTTACCTTCCCTCGTTTCTTCGTCATGGCTTTCAGAGGTTCGGTTACGGGATGTAGCACTTCGAACATAACACGCTGGATCTCAAACTTGAGACCTTTCAGGGAACGTAACTTCTCCCCTATCGCCTTACTGTGGCGAACGATGGATTGTTTTAGCTTTATACCTTCAGCGTTCATAATGAAGTGAGCACTTGCTTACGTGACAGAAGATAATTTATAGTATATTAGCATTTCTATATTTAAAATGTGAGCGTCTTTAGGCCGATCTGTGGGGGCCGTGAAGGTTAGCATATCCCCCCTTTGAACTGTTACAGGATAATTTTCAACTATCGCTCCATTTATTGCAAATATAGTTCCTGATCTTGTACCGGGATGCGGTGATGATATCATAGAGCATGGAATAATAACTCCAGCTACAGCAGATTTGTAGTACTCGAATCCTGACTTTAACGTGTATCTTAATGAAGATCCTTTGAATGCTTTTGTTTGGAGTGTAATGACGAGTTGACCTCTTAACCTCTCCATCACCCCGTTTAAAATATTCACTCGTTCTTTGATATGATTAAAGTAATCCATCGTTTCAGTTAGACGATTCTCTATTGCAGATTGGCGTTTGCCGATTGCTTCCATGTTTCTGGTCATCGCCTCCTGCATACTTTCAGCCATGCTTGTTGGTGCTCTGGCTAAAGTGGATTGAAGTGCAGTCTCTTTCTTTACAATAAAATGTCTGACGTATTTTTTGGTTACTGCATGACTATCTTCCACAGGATCGCCAATTTCCTTTATTCGTTTCTTTCTAAAGGATGCGTTACCGTCTTTATCGCGAATAGGTGTCCTTTCATCTACGTATTGTTTATTCGCGATATCATGTTCTTGAACTGGAACTAATAATGCTTTCATGCTTATTGCATCCAGAATGATGTTTTCATCGTCACGTTTGAATGCGTATTTACTGAAATCTTGCATTAGATTGCCGTGTTGCACGTCGAGGGATGTTTGCACGTGATTCCTAAGCAAAGCTTCAAGCTGACCCATACGCCGATGTGAAGTCTTTTCGGCGAACGTTTGCATTCGATTCTCGACGTCCATCGTAAGCGTGTCCACATAGCGTTTAGTCGACGCGTCATTACCTTCTTCGGGCTCGTGAATATTGCACAACCGCTTGCACATCAATTGATAGTTCCCCGAGCCATCTCTCGTTAGGATATAGCGCTTAATCACACCCCTCAAGGGAATGACTCTCCGGGATCCGAACCTGTCGATACTTATGGCTGTAATGAAAAACATTCGTTATCTGTCCACCTTGACAAAGACATCCAAACCTTGACGGTAACGTCCCTCGTTCAACGGAAAGTCTGGCACTATGACGCCAAAGTGTCTCGTGTTCGAGCTGTCAGCACTCTCCCATACTTGTTTACACAAATCTTTAAAGTGTATATACGGCATGTCAGTATTTACGTAATCGTCGTATATATGCTTCAAGTTTAGATTATCCTGTCTGAAGAGTACAATCATATTTGCATTGTCTCTAATTAAATGTTTAGGCACTTTTGGATACGATTGTGCTAGGTATACTGCATACACTTTGCGAGGTCTACCCATGCTGAAATATGAGGCTATCTTACCCTGCTTCTCGTTGATGACATCATCGAATACGAATATTGAATTTTCTCTGGCTTCCGACGTTTGGAGCACCTTTTCTCCATCTTCGAGTGTAAATACTCCTATATCGGGTATGGTTTTCAGAACCTTGAGTAAATACTGGTATTTCGATTTTTGCAACGATTTTGAGTATATGTAAAGATTCTCGAATCTAAGACCGTTGTCGTGAATGATCAAGTTGAGTGACACGTTAGTCTTTCCCGCATTCGAACTACATAAGATGAGAGCTCTGACATTACTCGGGAAGAGTGATCCGTGTCTCCCTTTGCGAACATCATTGTCAAAGTCGAGCACCTGTATAGGTAACGAGCACTTTTGCTTCATTGCTTCCATATCGCGACTAATCCTATAAAGCCGCGGTATTGTTTTTATGACTTAGTTTACTATGACGTCTGCACGCGTGAGGAAGGGATCAGGAATCCTTAATTCTCTGATAAATGCTCTACCGTTTGAGGCTCACTTACTAGGATACCGATTCTGCGGTGGAGGTACGAAGCTACATAAACAACTGCAGAGGGGTGACGAGTCCATAAACCTTTTGGATTCAGCCTGCCGCAAGCACGATATTGCCTACGCTACTCATAAGGATACGGGCTCGCGACATTTAGCCGATCAGGTTCTTGCGGAAAAGGCTTGGAAATGTGTACAGTCATCTGACGCATCTTTTGCCGAGCTGATTGAGGCACGCCTTATAACTGCACTCATGAAGGGGAAAGTTGCTGTGAGTGCAGGAGTGCGTAAACGTCGCAAGAGGATCTTGCCCGCTGCCAGAGGAGGTACAGTACCTTTGCTTCCGCTTTTGGCTGCTTTAGGCGCTGCGGGTAGCTTGGCTGGTGCTGCTGCACAGATTGGCACAGCTGTGAATAAAAAACGTGCCACAAAGAGAAAACTGAACAAGCTGACACGTCACAATCAGCACATGGAAGCTTTAGCTCAAGGCAAAGGCCTTCGACGCAAGAAACGTAAGAGTAAGGGTTTATACCTTCGTCCTAAAGCTCAGGGCGAGGCCTGTTCTTATCCCGGAAAAAGCCTTGTGCGGTGCAGAGATTGCTGCTTATGCTCGTTGTTTACGTGTCCCTTGTGGCGGTCACTAGTGGAAAATTCCAGAAACATTCTAGTGAAGCTGATATTCTATGTTGCTATCTTTGGATTTTCCTTTGTTTTAAAAAATCAACAAAACGTCTTGGTAACGCGCATCATAAAAGGTTATTCAATAAACCGCATTAAACAAACCAAACTGGTTGCCTCCGACGTGATAGATTACCGAAAGAGAAGTGAATTTCCTAATAAAAACATGGACAACAACCACGACAGCACTGAAAGACCACTAACCACAATACCAAACGAAACGGAACTTGCACGTGTGTCAGTGAAGATTCCGCCGATCTGGAAAAGAAATATTAAGGTATGGTTCCTTCAAGTTGAAGCTCAATTTACCACGTTAAATATAAAAAGTGAAACAACAAAATTTAACCATGTGATTGCCTCGTTAGAAGCGGATGTCGTGGAATTAATTTCCGACTTTTTGACTCGACCATTATCTACCACGCCGTTCACAGATTTTAAAACTAGACTTATTCAGGAATTTTAAGAGTCAGAAAATAGGAAAGTGACGAAACTATTAACAGAGGTAGAATTAAGCGACAAAAGGCCGACTCAACTTTTGCGAGAGATGCGAAGTTTAGCTGGTATGCAGGTTAAAGACGACTTCTTAAAAACCATATTTATGCAGCGTCTTTCTGTTACCGCACGATCCATATTAGCAACGAGCAAAGATCTTGACACAATAGCCACTATGGCTGATAAAATTATTGAATTTTCCCCACCAGGATCGAATATATGTGCTCAAAACATGCAGTCACCATCATCCGTCGTTATCAGTAAAATGAACGATACCGGTAACGATCGTATTTCAAGACTGGAAGCACAGATCGCGGAATTGACGTTGACCATCAATGAGTTAAAAACATTGTCACACTCTTCAAGGAGTAGTTCACTTTCATCGCGATCCTCACGAAGTAGATCACGAGATAGGTCGAGGTCAGGCCAGCGTTTTAACCCTCACGGAACACTATGTTGGTATCACTTTAAATATCGCTATAGAGCAAAGAAATGCCAGAGCCCATGCTCATACCAACCACCAACCTCCCAGCATTCTACAAAGCAGTCAAACTCAAACGCTCCACACTAGCGGCGGCAGGTGATGGAAGCCACTTTTCTCGCCACCTATTTTTTACATACAGAAACAGTGGGTGCAGATACTTAGTCGACACCGGAGCCGACATATCAGTAATTTCCCCTTCAAATAGTGATCGTCGCAAGAAAGTAGAACGTAAACTTCACGCAGCAAACGGCACCTGTATAAATACTTATGGAGAGCGCTTATTAGGACTCAACCTTGGTCTACGGCGAACTTTTACATGGAACTTCGTGATTGCAGACGTACAATCCTCAATCATTGGAGCAGACTTCATTCACCATTACAATCTTTTAGTGGATCTAAAGAACAGGCGATTCATTGATTCCATGACCTCAGCAACAACATTTGGCACAATGATTCAGGTATCAGGCATAGAATCAGTTCGAGTTATCCCACCAGACCACAAACATGCCGACATTCTAAAAAGATTTCCCAACTTACTTCATGTAAACATTAATTTCAACATTCCAGATACAACCGTTTATCATACCATTATCACTGAGGGACATCCGGTAGCGACACGAGCACGACGATTACCTCTAGGCAAACTGAGCACAGCCAAAGCACAGTTCTAGCAGATGATTAACATGGGAATCTGTCAACCGTCAAAGAGTGTTTGGGCGAGTCCCCTCCATTTAGTACCAAAGAAAGATGGTTCCTGGAGGCCTTGTGGAGACTACCGAGCTCTCAACATCACCAAGCCAGACAGATACCCTATACCTAATCTTCAAGATTTCAACAGCCAATTGGATGGGAAACGAATATTTTCAAAGATAGATCTCGTCAGAGCCTATCACCATATACATGTACATCCAGATGATATAGCCAAAACAGCAGTGATAACTCCATTTGGGTTGTTCGAAATCTTATGTCTTCCATTCGAACTTAGAAATGCAGCCCAGACTTTCCAACGATACATGGGCACTATACTGAGAGACTTCGAGTTCGTCTACTGCTACATAGATGACATCCTAGTGGCATCACAAGATGAAGCAGAGCACAAGAAACACCTTCATTTGCTATTTGAGCGCTTGAATAAATTCAACATTAGAATTAACTTGAGCAAATGTATTTTCAGTTCCACAGAAGTACCATTCCTGGGATATGTGATATCTGAAAAAGGAATCACTCCACTACCTGAACGAGTGCAAATCATTGTCAACTACTCGCTACCTGCTACGATTAAGTAACCGCGTAGATTTCTTGGCCTCATTAATTTTTATAGAAGAGCACTCCCAGACTCCGCGAGCAAACAAGCCGAGCTTTGTAACCTTCTTCATAGTGCCAAGAAGAATGATAACAGTAAGATTGAGTGGACCCAAAGTCTCCGACAAGCTTTTGATCGCCTAAAAGACAGCCTAGCAAAATCAGCATTTCTGGCTCATCCATCCTCAAATTTACCCTTAATTTTGATGGTTGATGCATCAGATTTTGCTATCGGTGCATCTCTACAACAAATCAAAGACGATAACTTACAACCATTAGCTTTCTTTTCCAGGAAACTTACAAGTGCAGAAAAGAATTACTCAACCTATGACAGAGAACTCCTAGCAGCCTATTCTGCTGTGAAGCCATTTCAGTATATGCTAAAAGCACGTAACTTTCCTATCTATACTGATCAAAAACCACTCACTTTCATGTTCAAACAAGGTCCAGAGAAATCGTCTCCACGTCAGATCCGGCAAATTAGTCTCATTGGACAATTTACTACGGACATACGTTATACTGCTGGAAAAGAAAATGTTGCAGCTGATGCTTGTTCACGAATTGCTTTAATCACAGAATGCTTTGGTTTTACAACATGTAATCCCTCTTCAACTGCTAACTTACGAATCATTTCTTTTCTTTTACGTGGAGATTGCGGCAATGCTTCCTCAACACGTTTTCTGCACTTTCCGAAATACCGTTTGCTTTTGAAAGCGGTTGATGTTGATGGAGTATTCTTATCAATCTCTTCTTGGTCTCTTATCTTCTGTCTTGCCCACTGTGCTTGCTTATATCTCCTATATTCAGCTTTGAGGTGTTCTCTTCCTTGTTTTGTTTGTTTCAGTATTGCTCTTCCTTTCCTCATAGTCACTTCTATTGTTTCCTTCCATTGTGCTTAACTGCATTGCTCCTTCAGACATTGTATTCACGTTGTCTTTGGGCTGGTGTTTTAGTCATGGAGTCAAAAACAGACTGATACGTCTATCCTGACTGAAGTCTCAGAAGCACTGTACGCGTATGCGACCACAGGGCGCCAGCACTAATTGTCCGTTAGTCACGTGTTTTGTGGGAAAACTAATGACTATAGAGGAAAACCTTCTGATACTTTTTTATTTGTTATATTGTAATGACGCAGAATCCAAAAGGATATTTATTTCAGTCTATTACTTTTCCCTCCAGAGGAGTTTATCCTTATTTACCGTGACTAACTGACATTGACACACAGTAATAATTAAAGAGGCTGTAAGGATTATTTATAAATGTCGAAAATTATTAGCCATATACACGTTTCGAAGACGAAGAGTCATTGTGTGATGTACAGAACAAAAAAATTAAAACAGTTGTACATAGCTCCTGAAATATTGATATGAAAATCACCGTTATTCGCAGTTATTTTTAGTGCTTTGGAAATATATGGGTAAGAACTGAAATTTGAACGCATATTCACGTTAAAAACATTTAGTTTTCACTTCATAAGATACTTTGGAGTATCTAGCATCATCTTTCCTCAGTAAAAAAAGTGAAACATTAATTTCAAATTTTAACACTCGGTATGACATGTTCGCGGAATTGCTCTATACTAGTGCGTCGTATAGGTTCCATTTAGATCATTTTCAACGAAAGCTTCAATTACCAGCTGTCATTAATTTATTCTTAAGTAATTCTCACTTGTCACAAAGTCATATAGTGTAAGCCTCCTCTAACTCCAGCTGTTATTCCTTACAGGCCATGCGTTCTGTCATTAAATCATTCTCACTTCACTCAGTGCATACAGCGAAGATTAGTCCCCCCCCCCCCTCTCTCTCTCTCTCTCTATCTCTATCTCTATCTCTATCTCTCTCTCAGTAACGAAGTTCTAATATCGTGCAATCGTATCAGGAACCGAATTAGGGTGGCCATACGTCCCGCATTGCACCGGACAATCCGGATTTTGAACAGATTGTCCTCCATCTGGCATTAAGCCATGCCGGACACCATTTTGTTCTCCTTTTTGCGTTCGGCCATAAATAAGTATAAAATCGATTTATATGTTCTTAAAAAGGCCATAATCTCGTAAAACCTCCACATATCGATATTTTACTTACGTTAGGAGAAGAACAACAAGGAGAA
Organism: Tenodera sinensis; assembly: GCA_030765045.1. Classification (NCBI taxonomy): domain Eukaryota; kingdom Metazoa; phylum Arthropoda; class Insecta; order Mantodea; family Mantidae; genus Tenodera; species Tenodera sinensis. The sequence goes on along the minus strand of CM060964.1, from coordinate 160,202,853 downwards.
GAACGAGAAGAAGAAGAAGAAGAAGAAGAAGAAGAAGAAGAAGAAGAAGAAGAAGAAGGAGGAGGAGGAGGAGGAGGAGGAGGAAGAAGAAGAAGAAGAAGAAGAAGAAGAAGAAGAAGAAGAAGAAGAAGAAGAAGAAGAAGAAGAAGAAGAAGAAGAAGGTAAACAAACATAGCTTTCTGTAAATACTGCGGTTGTTAAAATCTCATTTCCATATTTATATTTTTATTTCCATTTATATATATTGTATAAAAATTGCCACTTTCACACCGCCAGAGCCAAGCTTTCAGAATAAAACCGGAAGTTAAGAGAGCTCCAATTTCTGTACATGTCAGGGTTTTCATCCCGTTGTGCAATGTGTCGCAACTTCCAGTAACTTCACGTCGTCTGTGACCTTACAGGGCATGTGTTCGCAGGGCTCACATTCATCTCTGCAGACGCAAGCAGAATATGCCGTTTAAGATAACTGCACGACAAATTCTCGTATATTCCAAAAATGAGCGATTTTACACACACCAAACCATTTTTATTCCCTCTTCTACAAATAAGTCATACGACTTTCTGTATGTTTGAAATGAAATTGCTACGTATCAGTGGCATAGCTAAGGTTTTGGGGCACCCCTGCAAATAAATTTTGGGGCCCCACTTTCTAATAAAGCTTGAAGCAAATATATATTTCAAGGAATATTTAAACCAAACAATTAATGACAACTCGATTTTGTTTATTTAATATTTTTCTTTTGTTAATTGACCTATTCTCAATTTGTGGGAATGCCAATTATTGTTAATCCTATTTAGATATTTCTGTTATGTTTAAATAATTAAATATTATTTTGTATTATGTCATGCTAGGAGTTTTATAATATAAATTAATGTTATGTTCCTGGCATGACCGAAACAACCTGAGGCGATATTTTTAGAAGAAGCCTCCGAAAATAGTTAAAATTTGTGTTCATAGTGGTGGCAGAAAAAGCCCCCTAGAATTGTGAATCATTGTCCTAGTGGGCAATGATAGAGATTTTCAATTGTCTTAGCTTGTTCTTGTTTATGTATTGTTGGGATTGGCGTCATGCAAAAACCGCATAGTCCGCGAACAATTGTAAAAGTGATCGACATAGTGTTTATTGGAAGAACATTGCGTCTTAAAAGTCAACAGGAATGAAAATGCAGAGAACTGATATACAATTAGTAAGGCTACATCGACAAATAGAAGAAGATTACGAATAAACGTTCCAAGCAAAATTACGCAGTCCGTGTTCGGGTTGTGTGAACCCCGCAGGGCTTGTGAAAGAGGACGCCAATCCTGAAATGTGGTATTGTTGTTTGTAACTTGAAGGAACATTAAATAAGTATATTTAAAAGATAAAAGGAAATTTAATCTTCTTCGTAAGACGCAGGCCCGTACCACGCCCTGAGGTTCATCGAGAACTTCGATGAAAAGCACCAAGAGTCTCATAGCTACAAAATGGTAATTACGCGGGGCAAATGGACCAACATGTAAACAGTCGTCGTGAATATTTGTGGAACCTCCAGCCCAAGTTCCGACACGCAGAAATTATCGTTCCAAATGGATTTGGAACGTTATTCGGGCTTCCGTCTTCTTCAATGTTATGCGAAAGTGGGGAAGTTGATGGGAACAAATAGGATCAGAAGAATTTACCGGTGAATGAAGCGATGAGACTCTTGAAGCTTTTCATCGAAGTTCTCGATGAACCTCAGGGCGTAGTACGGGCCTGCGTCTTACAAAGAAGATTAAATTTCCTTTTTATGTTTTTAGTATACTTATTTATTGTTCCTTCAAGTCACAAATAACAATACAACTTTTCAGGATTGGTGTCCTTTTTCACAAGCCCTGCGGGGTTCACACAACACGAACACGGACTGCGTAATTTTGTTTGGAACGTTCATTCGTAATCTTCTTCTATTTGTCGATGTAGCCTTACTAATAGTATATCAGTTCTGTGCATTTTTACTCCTGTTGACTTTTAAAACGCAATGTTCTTCCAATAAGCACTATATGTCGATCACTTTTACAACTGTTCGCGGACTATGCGATTTTCACATGACGCCAATCTCAACAATACATGAACAAGAACAAGCTAAGACAATTGAAAATCTCTATCATTGCCCACTAGGACAATGATTCACAATTCTAGGGGGCTTTTTCTGCCACCACTATGAACACAAATTTTAACTATTTTCGGAGGCTTCTTCTAAAAATATCGCCTCAAATGCCTCTCATCAGAATGTATGTAATTTCTAACAAATACAAAAGAAATGTAACAAGCACAAAACAAAACAGTACCTATATTACATACATTCTGATGAATGCCTCTCGACAATTTAAATTACGAACAAGTTAACAATTTTAACATTTACATAAACATGAAGAACATATACATCACAAACATCTATATACATTGTCAGCGAGTGCCGTACATTTTTGTTATTTTGAGTTCCTAACCTTATTCTCTCATGTTGGTATTGCTCGTTGTCACTAACTTCCTCATCAAAAGATGATTGGGTTAAGCCACGTAACAGGTAATTCATATTGTAAGGGTGACCTTGATTTGCTATGTGATAGATTTTAGTCAAAACATTTCCATGTAGGTTAACAATGCTACTACCATTGTCAGGTAAGTCAATCTCAGACACATTCCTATCTACATTTACATTTTGACTTTGGTTAACATTATTGGCCTGCAATGCAATTACAACCTGGGTTAACTTCCCAGTATTTTCTTTTTCTTTTTCTAAATTATCTTGCAGTTCCTGCATGTTAATTTTTGCTTCCCCACTGATCTTATTGAACTCATCACGTTGTAATTGCATTTCAGTACCCATAGTTTTCACAACACTGCTTAGGTTACTAATTTCTATAGCAAGATTACCCTGAGCTAATTTATTTTCATTATGAAATGTCTTAGAATTTTCTGCTATTGCATCTATCTCATGCTTTATTTTATCCTCTAACGTTTCAAAATCTACTCTTTGTTTATTCAATTTCTCATCTTGCTGTTTCTTAAACTCATCTAACTCTTTAACCATTTCGGTCTGCATGTCTTTCACTACTCTTTCTTGCCCTAACTTGATTTCATTTACTAGTTCTTCTAACTTAATTATATCATTTTTACTAGATCCAATTTCTGCCCTTAATTCTAAAGACAATATTTTCAGTTCTTCTTTACATTCTTTCCTACCCAGTTCAATTCTCTTAGTCACTGTAACTAAGCTACTATCCATCTTGTTATTTAATTCCACTATCTTATTTTCTAAACTACTCTCATTACTATCCAATTTGTTATTTAATTCCTTTAATTCCACATTTAATTCCACTATCTTATTTTCTAATCTGATCTCATTACTATCCAATCTATTATTTAATTCTGGCTTATTATTGGACAATTCCAATTTCATTTCCACTAAGTCTGACTTCGTACTGTCCATCTTCTGAGATAACTCCATCATCTGTTTAGAGAATAATTGCATGTATTCTTTAAATCCTAATTCTGTCTCACAAACCTTTACCACTGATTCTTCACTATTCTCTCCCTTTTTACTACCACTTAACTCTTTAACATTCTCCATTTTTTTTACTAATTTCCTATTCCTCAGTATCATTTAAACTATTGTCCAACATTAATTAAGTTTTTTTTTTTAATTTTACATATAATTAGAACGGTCTTACTTGTCAAATATTTCACTTCACTAATTTCTCCTCTCTTCTAGCGACCTTCGCTGTCCTTGGGTTTCCTCGTTTCTTCTTCTTTTACCTCTTCCAATCTCGCGTTGACCCAATTCGAGCCTAGCGTTGAGGCGCCATTTGGAACGATTATTTCTGCGGGTGGGAACTGGGGCTGGAGGTTCCACAACATTCACGACGACTGTTTACATGTTGGTCCATTTGCCCCGCGTAATTACCATTTTGTAGCTATGAGACTCTTGGTGCTTTTCATCGAAGTTCTCGATGAACCTCAGGGCGTGGTACGGGCCTGCGTCTTACGAAGAAGATTAAATTTCCTTTTTATGTTTTTAGTATACTTATTTATTGTTCCTTCAAGTCACAAATAACAATACAACTTTTCAGGATTGGTGTCCTTTTTCACAAGCCCTGCGGGGTTCACACAACCCGAACACGGACTGCGTAATTTTGTTTGGAACGTTCATTCGTAATTTTCTTCTATTTGTCGATGTAGCCTTACTAATAGTATATCAGTTCTGTGCATTTTTACTCCTGTTGACTTTTAAAACGCAATGTTCTTCCAATAAGCACTATATGTCGATCACTTTTACAATTGTTCGCGGAATATGCGATTTTCACATGACGCCAATCTCAACAATACATGAACAAGAACAAGCTAAGACAATTGAAAATCTCTCTCATTGCCCACTAGGACAATGATTCACAATTCTAGGGGGCTTTTTCTGCCACCACTATGAACACAAATTTTAACTATTTTCGGAGGCTTCTTCTAAAAATATCGCCTCAAACCATTAAATCGTACAATATATGCGGTGTAAGACGTCATTGTTTTGGTTCTCGTGGCTAACGCAAAGCGTCTTTTTCGTTAGCCACGGATGGTTCTGATGAAGTAGAAGGGAGTATTGTTAAGATAGCAGCCATTTTACGGTAATCTTCCGAAAAATTGAGAATTATATGATTTTGGACATTTCAATTAGCGGGAAATGATAAAGAAAGCATTACATCATAACAACATAGTAATTGTGGTAATAAAAAATGTACAACAAAATAACTTCATAAATTTAATTGGAGAAGTTCAGTATATGCTTTATTCCGTCACCGCGACCCTAGATCAAGAAATTACTCATCGCTAATCGCCCAACGCGCTTTGAAACGCCACCAAATGGCTCAGCAACATGGGGCGAGATAAGACGCCAAAATTTATACTTAATATTTAAATTGCACCAAGCTTAAAAATGGAGAGATTCACATATTACATATTTACTGCATGCCCAGGACAAGAAGGCAAATCTTAGGAATGTGTAACGTAATCATTTTGTGCTTCCCACACGGTGTTTATGCCTAGTTTCCGAGTATGACAAGGATGCTATATAGCGTTCCACTCTTAGAAGACAGTATGGAGTTAAATGGGACATCTCTGTCTCTATCTAGCGCATACAAGTTGCCATTAGCCGCGTCCTTTTCTAACCTCGCGCTGTTGCCAGATCCCTAACAGCATGGTATAAATATTCAGTTGTTATAAATTTCAGATTTGAACACATTATCCTATGCAGAATTCTTTTCTCTGTCGGGTTATATCCTTTTCAGAGTCATTATACATTTCTATAGGCCCAAATTTCTTCAGAAAAAGTTTTTTTCAATAGAAGTCCGATATTTGCTGTTTCTACACTCATCACGCACTAACTAACAAACTAACTGCTAGAATACGTCTATATTTTTTTCTTAGGTAGATTAAACCCTAGTGCTACTACCTGCCTACTTTGAATTCTCTATGTTTACCCAGTTAAGTGTTATAATTTTTTGAATTAAATGTTTTCGGAAAATTTTATATCTGTGCACTGCAAAAGTTACGCAGTGTGAAACTTTTTTGTTATTGAGTTTACATCAGGGAACCAGCGAGAACAAATGTTGAGGACGGTTGGAGAAAGTTTTTAAAATAAACCAAAAGGCAGTAACCTCTTTCTTTTATCCAGTAAGGCAAACAAAAGGTATTCATCTATTCAGCGTCAGGCCTGACACAGAAGATAGTATTAAGGCGCAGCACTAACATTAGTTTGAAAGAAGCCTTGTGTATAACTGTGAGCTGTTATTGCGTTATTTGTTTAATATTTTTGTAAATATTTGTAGTTATGGAGGGGGAAGCTAGGAAGAGACGATATGTTGGTAAATTAAAAAGTAAGGAACGCCAAATAATTATGAATGTGTTAGATTATTTTTGAGGCAAAATGCGTATAAGGCAGTAAAAGAAACAGCTATGGCTATAGGGTGTTCAGAAGCAGTAGTGTGTATGATTAAAAACGAACTAATGAAAGGACCTCTAAGAACGCCACCGAAAAAGAAAGCAAAAAGGGCGGAACTACACAAAACGCTAGGTTAACGCAATATGATTGAATAGTGCAAGGTGGAGTGCGGCGAATTGTTCATTCTTTACTATTTGCAAATATTCCACCCACGCTGAATATAATTTTGTCACAGTTCAACAGTGATGAGACCCTACCAAATTTCTCAAGGGCCACTCTTAGTCGGTCCTTAGATGATTTTGGTTCGAATATGAAAGAAGGGGTAACAAGTGCATATTAATAGAAAGCGACCATACCATCAGATGGCGACACAAATATCTAAAAGACGTAAAAGGTTTAGGGACCAGGGGAATTAATTGTTTATACAGACGAGTCATTTGTAAATTTAGGTCATACAGTGACAAAGGGGTGCAGGGATACCAAAGTTAAAAGTGCCCATCTCGTCAAGCAGCAATTGAAGGACCAAGTACAGGACCTGGCCACCTCGGAGTCGCTCGCGGAGAAAGATTCTCAACTAGTACATGTTGCAACACTGCGCTCCATTTAACCTGTACTGTCTTCTAAGGGTGGAATGCGCTTTAGTTTAGTTTAAAATACACAATGTTGTCACATAACACACCCATAGCTAGAAATATGCACTCTCATACACTCATTTCCTACTAAACACGTCCGCTACCGGAGCAGATAAACAGCTCAAGCTCCTCTGCCCTTCATTCCCCTCTAGCCTTCTTGTCGTGGGCATACAGTACTTACTTACTTACTTACTTACTCACTTACTCACTTACCCACTTACTCACTTACTCACTTACTCACTCACTCAATCACTCACTCACTTACTCACTCACTCACTCACTTACTCACTTACTCACTCACTTACTCACCTACTCACCTACTCACCTACTCACGTACTCACCTACTCACCTACTCACCTACTTCCCTACCTACCTACCTACCTACCTGCCTCCCTGCCTCCCTGCCTGCTTACCTGCCTACCTACCTACCTGCCTACCTGCCTACCTACCTACCAACCTACCTTCCTACCTACCTACCTACCTACCTACTTACCTACTTACCTACTTACCTACTTTCCTACTTACTTACTTATTTACCTCCTTACTTCCTTCCTTCCTTCCTTCCTTCCTTCCACCCATCCTCCCTCCCTTCCTTCCTTCCTCCCTTACTTCCTCCCTTCCTTATTTCCTTCCCTCCTTCCCTCCCTCCTTCCTTCCTTCCTCCATCCCTCTCTTCCATCCCTCCCTCCCTCCCGCCTTCCTTCCTCCCTCCCTCCCTTCCTCCCTCCCTCCCTTCCGCCCTTCCTTCCTTGCTTACTCCTTCCCTCCCTACCTCCCTCCTTCATTACTTCCTCCCTCCCTCTCCGCCTTCCCTCCCTACCTTCCTGCCTCCCTTCCTTCCTTCTCTCCTTCCCTCCCTCCCTCCTTCCTCCCTTCCTCCCTACCTCACTTAACCCCTCCTCCTTTCCTTCCTTCCTTACTTCCTTCCCTCCTTCCCTCCCTCCTTCCTTCCTCCCTACCTCCCTTCCCTCCCACCCTCCTTCCTTCCTTCCTCCCTCCCTTCCGTCCTTGCTCCCTCCCTTACCCCCTCCCTCCTTCTTTCCTTCCTCCCTCACTTCCTCCCTTCCTCCACCCCTTCCCTCCCTCACTCCCTCCTTCCTTCCTTCCCTCCTTCCCTCCCTCCCTCCTTCCTTCCTTCCTCCCTCCCTCCCTTCCCTTCCTCACTCCCTTCTTCCTTCCTCCTTCCCTTCCTCACTCCCTTCTTCCTTCCTCCTTCCCTTCCTCCCTCCCTTCCTCCCTCGCTTCCTTCCTTCCTCCCTTACTTTCTTCCTTCCCTCCTTCCCTCCTTCCGTCCCTCCCGCCCTCCTTCCTTCCTCCGTCCCTTCCTCCCTTCCTCCTTCCCTCCCTTCCTCGCTTCCTTCCTTCCTTCCTTCCTCCCTTCCTTCCTTCCCTCCCTCCCTCCTTCCCTCTTTCCCACGCTCCCTCCCTTCCTCGCTTGCTTCGTGCCTTCCTCCCTTCCCTCCCTCCCTCGGTCCCTCCCTCCTTCCTTCCTTCCCTCCCTCCCTCCTTCCCTCCCTCCTTCCTTCCTTTGCTTCCTTTCTTTCTTTCTTTCTTTGTTTCTTTCTTTCTTTTTTCAGGAATGTTTATCCCCGATTTTAAAATAAGATTCCTTTCTTCCGCATCTTTAAAATTGAAATGCGTTTATATTCACACTGTTTTCTCTACTTACTTTTAGGACATCTACCCACTCTGTAGATGGTTTCACAACTGATTTTATGCTTTCACTGCACTCGGTCTGAGGCTTTTCAAATATTTCATCACGGCGTATAGGACTTCACTAAAGAATTACTTTGAAAAGATTGTTTCTCAGTCATCTGCTAGCATCTATGTATGTACTCTAATTTTCGTTTCTTCTTCTTCATCTTCTTCTTCCACTCCTACTTCTCACCTCCATTATTGGTTTAGGTTTTAGCTTTTGAAATCTTCGATCAAGGTGTTTAGCACTCCACTAAAGATATTATTTTTTTCAAGAATGTCATTCATGTGCTAGCATCTATGTACCCGTATATTCTCCAATTCTCGTTTCATCCGCTTCCTCTTTTTCTTCTTCTTCTCAGTAGCAGTAGTAGTAGTAGTAGTAGTAGTAGTAGTAGTAGTAGTAGTAGTAGTAGTAGTAGTGGTAGTAGCAGTAATAGCAGTACCAGCAGCAGCAGCAGTAGTAGTAGTAGTAGTAGTAGTAGTAGTAGTAGTAGTAGAAATAGTAGTAGTAGCAGTAATGGCAGTACCAGCAGCAGCAGTAGTAGTAGTAGTAGTAGTAGTAGTAGTAGTAGTAGTAGTAGTAGTAGTAGTAGTAGTAGTAGTAGTAGTAGTAGTAATAGCAGTACCAGCAGTAGTAGTAGCAGTAATAGCAGTACCAGTAGTAGTAGTAGTAGAGTTGTAGTGCTAGCAGTAGAACTAGTAGTAGGAGTAGTAGTAGTGGTGGTAGTGGTGGTGGCGGTGGTGGTGGTGGTTGTGGTGGTGGAGGTGGTGTTGGTGGTGGCGGTGGTGGTGGCGGTGGTGGCGGTGGGAGTGGCAGTGGCAGTGGCAGTGCTACTGTTACTGCTACTGCTACTGTTACTGCTACTGCTGCTGCTACTGCTCCTGCTGCTGCTACTGCTACTGCTAGTAGTAGTAGCAGTAGTAGTAGTAGTAGTAGTAGTAGTAGTAGTAGTAGTGGTAGTGGTAACCGTAGCGGTAGCGGTAGCGGTTGCCGTAGCCGTAGTCGTAGTCGTTGTCGTAGTGGTCGTGGTCGTGGTTGTGGTCGTGGTCGTGGTCGTGGTCGTGGTCGTGGTCGTGGCCGTGGTCGTGGTCGTGGCCGTGGTCGTGGTCGTGGTCGTGGCCGTGGACGTGGCGGCGGCAGCGACAGCGGTAGCGGTAGCCGTAGCCGTAGTCGTAGTGGTCGTGGTCGTGGTCGTGGCCGTGGCAGTGGCCGTGGCAGTGGCCGTGGCCGTGGCCGTGGCCGTGGCGGCGGCGTCGGCGGAGGCGGCGGTGACGGCGGTGGTAGTGGTAGTGGTAGTGGTGGTGGCGGTGGTAGTGGTGGTAGTGCTGGTAGTGGTGGTAGTGGCGGTAGTGGCGGTAGTGACGGTAATGGCGGCGGTGGCGGTAGTGGCGGTAGTGGCGGTATTGGCGGTAGTGGCGGTAGCAGTAGCGGTAGCAGTAGCGGTAGCAGTAGCGGTAGCAGTAGCGGTAGCAGTAGCGGTAGCAGTAGCGGTAGCAGTAGCGGTAGCAGTAGCGGTAGCAGTAGCGGTAGAAGTAGCGGTAGCAGTAGCGGTAGCAGTAGCGGTAGCAGTAGCGGTAGCAGTAGCGGTAGCAGTAGCAGTAGCAGTAGCGGTAGCAGTAGCGGTAGCTGTAGCGGTAGCAGTAGCGGTAGCAGTAGCGGAAGCAGTAGCGGTAGCAGTAGCGGTAGCAGTAGTGGTAGCAGTAGCGGTAGAAGTAGCGGTAGCAGTAGCGGTAGCAGTAGCGGTAGCAGTAGCGGTAGCAGTAGTGGTAGCAGTAGCGGTAGAAGTAGCGGTGGCAGTGGCGGTAGCTGTAGCGGTAGCAGTAGCGGTAGCTGTAGCGGTAGAAGTAGCGGTAGAAGTAGCGGTAGCAGTAGCGGTAGCAGTAGCGGTAGAAATAGCGGTAGCAGTAGCGGTAGCTGTAGCGGTAGCTGTAGTGGTAGCAGTAGCGGTAGAAGTAGCGGTAGCAGTAGCGGTAGCAGTAGCGGTAGAAGTAGCGGTAGCAGTAGCGGTAGCAGTAGCGGTAGAAGTAGCGGTAGCAGTAGCGGTAGCAGTAGCGGTAGCTGTAGCGGTAGAAGTAGCGGTAGAAGTAGCGGTAGCAGTAGCGGTAGCAGTAGCGGTAGAAGTAGCGGTAGCAGTAGCGGTAGCAGTAGCGGTAGAAGTAGCGGTGGCAGTGGCGGTAGCTGTAGCGGTGGCAGTAGCGGTAGCAGTAGCGGTAGAAGTAGCGGTAGCAATAGCGGTAGCTGTAGCGGTAGCAGTAGCGGTAGAAGTAGCGGTAGCAGTAGCGGTAGCAGTAGCGGTAGAAGTAGCGGTAGCAGTAGCGGTAGCGGTAGCGGTAGCTGTAGCGGTAGAAGTAGCGGTAGAAGTAGAGGTAGCAGTAGCGGTAGCAGTAGCGGTAGAAGTAGCGGTAGCAGTAGCGGTAGCAGTAGCGGTAGCAGTAGCGGTAGCAGTAGCGGTAGAAGTAGCAGTAGCAGTAGCAGTAGCGGTAGCAGTAGCAGTAGCAGTAGCGGTAGAAGTAGCAGTAGCGGTAGCAGTAGCGGTAGAAGTAGCGGTAGAAGTAGCAGTAGCAGTAGCGGTAGCAGTAGCGGTAGAAGTAGCGGTAGCAGTAGCGGTAGAAGTAGCGGTAGCAGTAGCGGTAGAAGTAGCGGTAGAAGTAGCGGTAGAAGTAGCGGTAGCAGTAGCGGTAGCAGTAGCGGTAGCAGTAGCGGTAGCAGTAGCAGTAGCAGTAGCGGTAGAAGTAGCAGTAGCAGTAGCAGTAGCGGTAGCAGTAGCGGTAGAAGTAGCGGTAGAAGTAGCAGTAGCGGTAGCAGTAGCAGTAGCAGTAGCGGTAGAAGTAGCAGTAGCGGTAGCAGTAGCGGTAGCAGTAGCGGTAGAAGTAGCGGTAGAAGTAGCAGTAGCAGTAGCAGTAGCGGTAGCAGTAGCGGTAGAAGTAGCGGTAGAAGTAGCAGTAGCAGTAGCAGTAGCGGTAGCAGTAGCAGTAGCAGTAGCGGTAGAAGTAGCAGTAGCGGTAGCAGTAGCGGTAGAAGTAGCGGTAGAAGTAGCGGTAGAAGTAGCAGTAGCAGTAGCGGTAGCAGTAGCGGTAGCTGTAGGGGTAGCAGTAGCGGTAGCAGTAGCGGTAGCAGTAGCGGTAGAAGTAGCGGTAGAAGTAGCGGTAGCAGTAGCGGTAGCAGTAGCGGTAGCAGTAGCAGTAGCAGTAGCGGTAGCAGTAGCGGTAGCAGTAGCGGTAGCAGTAGCGGTAGAAGTAGCGGTAGCAGTAGCGGTAGCTGTAGCGGTAGCAGTAGCGGTAGCAGTAGTGGTAGCAGTAACGGTAGAAGTAGCGGTAGCAGTAGCGGTAGCTGTAGCGGTAGCAGTAGCGGTAGAAGTAGGGGTGGCAGTGGCGGTAGCTGTAGCGGTAGCAGTAGCGGTAGCTGTAGCGGTAGAAGTAGCGGTAGAAGTAGCGGTAGCAGTAGCGGTAGCAGTAGCGGTAGAAGTAGCGGTAGCAGTAGCGGTAGCTGTAGCGGTAGCAGTAGCGGTAGAAGTAGCGGTAGAAGTAGCGGTAGCAGTAGCGGTAGCTGTAGCGGTAGCAGTAGCGGTAGCAGTAGCGGTAGAAGTAGCGGTAGCAGTAGCGGTAGAAGTAGCGGTAGCAGTAGCGGTAGCAGTAGCGGTAGAAGTAGCGGTGGCAGTGGCGGTAGCTGTAGCGGTGGCAGTAGCGGTAGCAGTAGCGGTAGAAGTAGCGGTAGCAATAGCGGTAGCTGTAGCGGTAGCAGTAGCGGTAGAAGTAGCGGTAGCAGTAGCGGTAGCAGTAGCGGTAGAAGTAGCGGTAGCAGTAGCGGTAGCGGTAGCGGTAGCTGTAGCGGTAGAAGTAGCGGTAGAAGTAGAGGTAGCAGTAGCGGTAGCAGTAGCGGTAGAAGTAGCGGTAGCAGTAGCGGTAGCAGTAGCGGTAGCAGTAGCGGTAGCAGTAGCGGTAGAAGTAGCAGTAGCAGTAGCAGTAGCGGTAGCAGTAGCAGTAGCAGTAGCGGTAGAAGTAGCAGTAGCGGTAGCAGTAGCGGTAGAAGTAGCGGTAGAAGTAGCAGTAGCAGTAGCGGTAGCAGTAGCGGTAGAAGTAGCGGTAGCAGTAGCGGTAGAAGTAGCGGTAGCAGTAGCGGTAGAAGTAGCGGTAGAAGTAGCGGTAGAAGTAGCGGTAGCAGTAGCGGTAGCAGTAGCGGTAGCAGTAGCGGTAGCAGTAGCAGTAGCAGTAGCGGTAGAAGTAGCAGTAGCAGTAGCAGTAGCGGTAGCAGTAGCGGTAGAAGTAGCGGTAGAAGTAGCAGTAGCGGTAGCAGTAGCAGTAGCAGTAGCGGTAGAAGTAGCAGTAGCGGTAGCAGTAGCGGTAGCAGTAGCGGTAGAAGTAGCGGTAGAAGTAGCAGTAGCAGTAGCAGTAGCGGTAGCAGTAGCGGTAGAAGTAGCGGTAGAAGTAGCAGTAGCAGTAGCAGTAGCGGTAGCAGTAGCAGTAGCAGTAGCGGTAGAAGTAGCAGTAGCGGTAGCAGTAGCGGTAGAAGTAGCGGTAGAAGTAGCGGTAGAAGTAGCAGTAGCAGTAGCGGTAGCAGTAGCGGTAGCTGTAGGGGTAGCAGTAGCGGTAGCAGTAGCGGTAGCAGTAGCGGTAGAAGTAGCGGTAGAAGTAGCGGTAGCAGTAGCGGTAGCAGTAGCGGTAGCAGTAGCAGTAGCAGTAGCGGTAGCAGTAGCGGTAGCAGTAGCGGTAGCAGTAGCGGTAGAAGTAGCGGTAGCAGTAGCGGTAGCTGTAGCGGTAGCAGTAGCGGTAGCAGTAGTGGTAGCAGTAACGGTAGAAGTAGCGGTAGCAGTAGCGGTAGCTGTAGCGGTAGCAGTAGCGGTAGAAGTAGGGGTGGCAGTGGCGGTAGCTGTAGCGGTAGCAGTAGCGGTAGCTGTAGCGGTAGAAGTAGCGGTAGAAGTAGCGGTAGCAGTAGCGGTAGCAGTAGCGGTAGAAGTAGCGGTAGCAGTAGCGGTAGCTGTAGCGGTAGCAGTAGCGGTAGAAGTAGCGGTAGAAGTAGCGGTAGCAGTAGCGGTAGCTGTAGCGGTAGCAGTAGCGGTAGCAGTAGCGGTAGAAGTAGCGGTGGCAGTGGCGGTAGCTGTAGCGGTGGCAGTAGCGGTAGCAGTAGCGGTAGAAGTAGCGGTGGCAGTGGCGGTAGCTGTAGCGGTGGCAGTAGCGTTAGCAGTAGCGGTAGAAGTAGCGGTAGCAGTATCGGTAGCTGTAGCGGTAGCAGTAGCGGTAGAAGTAGCGGTAGCAGTCGCGGTAGCAGTAGCGGTAGCAGTAGCGGTAGAAGTAGCGGTAGCAGTAGCGGTAGCAGTAGCGGTAGCAGTAGCGGTAGCTGTAGCGGTAGAAGTAGCGGTAGAAGTAGAGGTAGCAGTAGCGGTAGAAGCAGCGGCAGCAGTAGCGGTAGCAGTAGCGGTAGCAGTAGCGGTAGCAGTAGCGGTAGCAGTAGCGGTAGCAGTAGCGGTAGCAGTAGCGGTAGCAGTAGCGGTAGCAGTAGCGGTAGCAGTAGCGGTAGCTGTAGCGGTAGCAGTAGCGGTAGCAGTAGCGGTAGCAGTAGCGGTAGCAGTAGTGGTAGCAGTAGCGGTAGCAGTAGGGGTAGAAGTAGCGGTAGCAGTAGCGGTAGCAGTAGCGGTAGAAGTAGCGGTAGCAGTAGCGGTAGCTGTAGCGGTAGCAGTAGCGGTAGCAGTAGCGGTAGCAGTAGCGGTAGCAGTAGCGGTAGCAGTAGCGGTAGCAGTAGCGGTAGCAGTAGTGGTAGCAGTAGCGGTAGCAGTAGCGGTAGCAGTAGTGGTAGCAGTAGCGGTAGAAGTAGCGGTAGCAGTAGCGGTAGCTGTAGCGGTAGCAGTAGCGGTAGAAGTAGCGGTAGCATTAGCGGTAGCTGTAGCGGTAGAAGTAGCAGTGGCAGTGGCAGTAGCTGTAGCGGTAGCAGTAGCAGTAGCGGTAGCTGTAGCGGTAGAAGTAGCGGTAGAAGTAGCGGTAGCAGTAGCGGTAGCAGTAGCGGTAGCTGTAGCGGTAGCAGTAGCGGTAGCAGTAGCGGTAGAAGTAGCAGTAGCAGTAGCGGTAGCAGTAGCGGTAGCAGTAGCGGTAGCTGTAGCGGTAGAAGTAGCGGTAGCAGTAGCGGTAGCAGTAGCGGTAGCAGTAGCGGTAGCAGTAGCGGTAGAAGTAGCGGTAGCAGTAGCGGTAGCAGTAGCGGTAGCATTAGCGGTAGCTGTAGCGGTAGCAGTAGCGGTAGCAGTAGCTGTAGCGGTAGCAGTAGCGGTAGCAGTAGCGGTAGCAGTAGCGGTAGCAGTAGCGGTAGCAGTAGTGGTAGCAGTAGCGGTAGAAGTAGCGGTAGCAGTAGCGGTAGAAGTAGCGGTAGCATTAGCGGTAGCTGTAGCGGTAGAAGTAGCGGTGGCAGTGGCAGTAGCTGTAGCGGTAGCAGTAGCAGTAGCGGTAGCAGTAGCGGTAGCTGTAGCGGTAGAAGTAGCGGTAGAAGTAGCGGTAGCAGTAGCGGTAGCAGTAGCGGTAGCTGTAGCGGTAGCAGTAGCGGTAGCAGTAGCGGTAGAAGTAGCAGTAGCAGTAGCGGTAGCAGTAGCGGTAGCTGTAGCGGTAGAAGTAGCGGTAGCAGTAGCGGTAGAAGTAGCGGTAGCAGTAGCGGTAGCAGTAGCGGTAGCAGTAGCGGTAGAAGTAGCGGTAGCAGTAGCGGTAGCAGTAGCGGTAGCAGTAGCGGTAGCTGTAGCGGTAGAAGTAGCGGTAGCAGTAGCGGTAGAGGTAGCGGTAGAAGTAGCGGTAGAAGTAGCAGTAGCCGTAGCGGTAGCAGTAGCGGTAGAAGTAGCGGTAGCAGTAGCGGTAGAAGTAGCGGTAGCAGTAGCGGTAGCAGTAGCAGTAGCGGTAGAAGTAGCAGTAGCGGTAGCAGTAGCGGTAGCAGTAGCGGTAGAAGTAGCGGTAGAACTAGCAGTAGCAGTAGCAGTAGCGGTAGCAGTAGCGGTAGAAGTAGCGGTAGAAGTAGCAGTAGCAGTAGCAGTAGCGGTAGCAGTAGCAGTAGCAGTAGCGGTAGAAGTAGCAGTAGCGGTAGCAGTAGCGGTAGAAGTAGCGGTAGAAGTAGCGGTAGAAGTAGCAGTAGCAGTAGCGGTAGCAGTAGCGGTAGAAGTAGCGGTAGAAGTAGCAGTAGCAGTAGCAGCAGCGGTAGCAGTAGCGGTATAAGTAGCGGTAGAAGTAGCAGTAGCAGTAGCAGTAGCGGTAGCAGTAGCGGTAGAAGTAGCGGTAGAAGTAGCAGTAGCAGTAGCGGTAGCAGTAACGGTAGCAGTAGCGGTAGCAGTAGCAGTAGCAGTAGCGGTAGCAGTGGCGGTAGCTGTAGCGGTAGCAGTAGCGGTAGCAGTAGCGGAAGCAGTAGCGGTAGCTGTAGCGGTAGCTGTAGTGGTAGCAGTAGTGGTAGAAGTAGCGGTAGCAGTAGCGGTAGCAGTAGCGGTAGAAGTAGCGGTAGCAGTAGCGGTAGCAGTAGCGGTAGAAGTAGCGGTAGCAGTAGCGGTAGCAGTAGCGGTAGCTGTAGCGGTAGAAGTAGCGGTAGAAGTAGCGGTAGCAGTAGCGGTAGCAGTAGCGGTAGAAGTAGCGGTAGCAGTAGCGGTAGCAGTAGCGGTAGAAGTAGCGGTGGCAGTGGCGGTAGCTGTAGCGGTGGCAGTAGCGGTAGCAGTAGCGGTAGAAGTAGCGGTAGCAATAGCGGTAGCTGTAGCGGTAGCAGTAGCGGTAGAAGTAGCGGTAGCAGTAGCGGTAGCAGTAGCGGTAGAAGTAGCGGTAGCAGTAGCGGTAGCGGTAGCGGTAGCTGTAGCGGTAGAAGTAGCGGTAGAAGTAGAGGTAGCAGTAGCGGTAGCAGTAGCGGTAGAAGTAGCGGTAGCAGTAGCGGTAGCAGTAGCGGTAGCAGTAGCGGTAGAAGTAGCGGTAGCAGTAGCGGTAGAAGTAGCGGTAGCAGTAGCGGTAGAAGTAGCGGTAGAAGTAGCGGTAGAAGTAGCGGTAGCAGTAGCGGTAGCAGTAGCGGTAGCAGTAGCGGTAGCAGTAGCAGTAGCGGTAGAAGTAGCAGTAGCAGTAGCAGTAGCAGTAGCGGTAGCAGTAGCGGTAGAAGTAGCGGTAGAAGTAGCAGTAGCGGTAGCAGTAGCGGTAGCAGTAGCAGTAGCAGTAGCGGTAGAAGTAGCAGTAGCGGTAGCAGTAGCGGTAGCAGTAGCGGTAGAAGTAGCGGTAGAAGTATCAGTAGCAGTAGCAGTAGCGGTAGCAGTAGCGGTAGAAGTAGCGGTAGAAGTAGCAGTAGCAGTAGCAGTAGCGGTAGCAGTAGCAGTAGCAGTAGCGGTAGAAGTAGCAGTAGCGGTAGCAGTAGCGGTAGAAGTAGCGGTAGAAGTAGCGGTAGAAGTAGCAGTAGCAGTAGCGGTAGCAGTAGCGGTAGCTGTAGGGGTAGCAGTAGCGGTAGCAGTAGCGGTAGCAGTAGCGGTAGAAGTAGCGGTAGAAGTAGCGGTAGCAGTAGCGGTAGCAGTAGCGGTAGCAGTAGCAGTAGCAGTAGCGGTAGCAGTAGCGGTAGCAGTAGCGGTAGCAGTAGCGGTAGAAGTAGCGGTAGCAGTAGCGGTAGCTGTAGCGGTAGCAGTAGCGGTAGCAGTAGTGGTAGCAGTAACGGTAGAAGTAGCGGTAGCAGTAGCGGTAGCTGTAGCGGTAGCAGTAGCGGTAGAAGTAGGGGTGGCAGTGGCGGTAGCTGTAGCGGTAGCAGTAGCGGTAGCTGTAGCGGTAGAAGTAGCGGTAGAAGTAGCGGTAGCAGTAGCGGTAGCAGTAGTGGTAGAAGTAGCGGTAGCAGTAGCGGTAGCTGTAGCGGTAGCAGTAGCGGTAGAAGTAGCGGTAGAAGTAGCGGTAGCAGTAGCGGTAGCTGTAGCGGTAGCAGTAGCGGTAGCAGTAGCGGTAGAAGTAGCGGTGGCAGTGGCGGTAGCTGTAGCGGTGGCAGTAGCGGTAGAAGTAGCGGTGGCAGTGGTGGTAGCTGTAGCGGTGGCAGTAGCGTTAGCAGTAGCGGTAGAAGTAGCGGTAGCAGTAGCGGTAGCTGTAGCGGTAGCAGTAGCGGTAGAAGTAGCGGTAGAAGTAGCGGTAGCAGTAGCGGTAGCAGTAGCGGTAGCAGTAGCGGTAGAAGTAGCGGTAGCAGTAGCGGTAGCAGTAGCGGTAGCAGTAGCGGTAGCAGTAGCGGTAGCTGTAGCGGTAGAAGTAGCGGTAGAAGTAGAGGTAGCAGTAGCGGTAGAAGCAGCGGCAGCAGTAGTGGTAGCAGTAGCGGTAGCAGTAGCGGTAGCAGTAGCGGTAGCAGTAGCGGTAGCAGTAGCGGTAGCAGTAGCGGTAGCAGTAGCGGTAGCTGTAGCGGTAGCAGTAGCGGTAGCAGTAGCGGTAGCAGTAGCGGTAGAAGTAGCGGTAGCAGTAGCGGTAGCTGTAGCGGTAGCAGTAGCGGTAGCAGTAGCGGTAGCAGTAGCGGTAGCAGTAGCGGTAGCAGTAGCGGTAGCAGTAGCGGTAAGAGTAGCGGTAGCAGTAGTGGTAGCAGTAGCGGTAGCAGTAGCGGTAGCAGTAGTGGTAGCAGTAGCGGTAGAAGTAGCGGTAGCAGTAGCGGTAGCTGTAGCGGTAGCAGTAGCGGTAGAAGTAGCGGTAGCATTAGCGGTAGCTGTAGCGGTAGAAGTAGCAGTGGCAGTGGCAGTAGCTGTAGCGGTAGCAGTAGCAGTAGCGGTAGCTGTAGCGGTAGAAGTAGCGGTAGAAGTAGCGGTAGCAGTAGCGGTAGCAGTAGCGGTAGCTGTAGCGGTAGCAGTAGCGGTAGCAGTAGCGGTAGAAGTAGCAGTAGCAGTAGCGGTAGCAGTAGCGGTAGCAGTAGCGGTAGCTGTAGCGGTAGAAGTAGCGGTAGCAGTAGCGGTAGCAGTAGCGGTAGCAGTAGCGGTAGAAGTAGCGGTAGCAGTAGCGGTAGCAGTAGCGGTAGCATTAGCGGTAGCTGTAGCGGTAGCAGTAGCGGTAGCAGTAGCGGTAGCTGTAGCGGTAGCAGTAGCGGTAGCAGTAGCGGTAGCAGTAGCGGTAGCAGTAGCGGTAGCAGTAGCGGTAGCAGTAGCGGTAGCAGTAGTGGTAGCAGTAGCGGTAGAAGTAGCGGTAGCAGTAGCGGTAGCTGTAGCGGTAGCAGTAGCGGTAGAAGTAGCGGTAGCATTAGCGGTAGCTGTAGCGGTAGAAGTAGCGGTGGCAGTGGCAGTAGCTGTAGCGGTAGCAGTAGCAGTAGCGGTAGCAGTAGCGGTAGCTGTAGCGGTAGAAGTAGCGGTAGAAGTAGCGGTAGCAGTAGCGGTAGCAGTAGCGGTAGCTGTAGCGGTAGCAGTAGCGGTAGCAGTAGCGGTAGAAGTAGCAGTAGCAGTAGCGGTAGCAGTAGCGGTAGCTGTAGCGGTAGAAGTAGCGGTAGCAGTAGCGGTAGAAGTAGCGGTAGCAGTAGCGGTAGCAGTAGCGGTAGCAGTAGCGGTAGAAGTAGCGGTAGCAGTAGCGGTAGCAGTAGCGGTAGCAGTAGCGGTAGCTGTAGCGGTAGAAGTAGCGGTAGCAGTAGCGGTAGAAGTAGCGGTAGAAGTAGCAGTAGCAGTAGCGGTAGCAGTAGCGGTAGAAGTAGCGGTAGCAGTAGTGGTAGAAGTAGCGGTAGCAGTAGCGGTAGCAGTAGCAGTAGCGGTAGAAGTAGCAGTAGCGGTAGCAGTAGCGGTAGCAGTAGCGGTAGAAGTAGCGGTAGAACTAGCACTAGCAGTAGCAGTAGCGGTAGTAGTAGCGGTAGAAGTAGCGGTAGAAGTAGCAGTAGCAGTAGCAGTAGCGGTAGCAGTAGCAGTAGCAGTAGCGGTAGAAGAAGCAGTAGCGGTAGCAGTAGCGGTAGAAGTAGCGGTAGAAGTAGCGGTAGAAGTAGCAGTAGCAGTAGCGGTAGCAGTAGCGGTAGAAGTAGCGGTAGAAGTAGCAGTAGCAGTAGCAGCAGCGGTAGCAGTAGCGATATAAGTAGCGGTAGAAGTAGCAGTAGCAGTAGCAGTAGCGGTAGCAGTAGCGGTAGAAGTAGCGGTAGAAGTAGCAGTAGCAGTAGCGGTAGCAGTAGCAGTAGCAGTAGCGGTAGAAGTAGCAGTAGCGGTAGCAGTAGCGGTAGAAGTAGCGGTAGAAGTAGCAGTAGCAGTAGCGGTAGCAGTAGCGGTAGAAGTAGCGGTAGCAGTAGCGGTAGAAGTAGCGGTAGCAGTAGCGGTAGAAGTAGCGGTAGAAGTAGCGGTAGAAGTAGCGGTAGCAGTAGCGGTAGCAGTAGCGGTAGCAGTAGCGGTAGCAGTAGCGGTAGCAGTAGCAGTAGCAGTAGCGGTAGAAGTAGCAGTAGCAGTAGCAGTAGCAGTAGCGGTAGCAGTAGCGGTAGAAGTAGCGGTAGAAGTAGCAGTAGCGGTAGCAGTAGCGGTAGCAGTAGCAGTAGCAGTAGCGGTAGAAGTAGCAGTAGCGGTAGCAGTAGCGGTAGCAGTAGCGGTAGAAGTAGCGGTAGAAGTAGCAGTAGCAGTAGCAGTAGCGGTAGCAGTAGCGGTAGAAGTAGCGGTAGAAGTAGCAGTAGCAGTAGCGGTAGCAGTAGCAGTAGCAGTAGCGGTAGAAGTAGCAGTAGCGGTAGCAGTAGCGGTAGAAGTAGCGGTAGAAGTAGCGGTAGAAGTAGCAGTAGCAGTAGCGGTAGCAGTAGCGGTAGCTGTAGGGGTAGCAGTAGCGGTAGCAGTAGCGGTAGCAGTAGCGGTAGAAGTAGCGGTAGAAGTAGCGGTAGCAGTAGCGGTAGCAGTAGCGGTAGCAGTAGCAGTAGCAGTAGCGGTAGCAGTAGCGGTAGCAGTAGCGGTAGCAGTAGCGTTAGAAGTAGCGGTAGCAGAAGCGGTAGCTGTAGCGGTAGCAGTAGCGGTAGCAGTAGTGGTAGCAGTAACGGTAGAAGTAGCGGTAGCAGTAGCGGTAGCTGTAGCGGTAGCAGTAGCGGTAGAAGTAGGAGTGGCAGTGGCGGTAGCTGTAGCGGTAGCAGTAGCGGTAGCTGTAGCGGTAGAAGTAGCGGTAGAAGTAGCGGTAGCAGTAGCGGTAGCAGTAGCGGTAGAAGTAGCGGTAGCAGTAGCGGTAGCTGTAGCGGTAGCAGTGGCGGTAGAAGTAGCGGTAGAAGTAGCGGTAGCAGTAGCGGTAGCTGTAGCGGTAGCAGTAGCGGTAGCAGTAGCGGTAGAAGTAGCGGTGGCAGTGGCGGTAGCTGTAGCGGTGGCAGTAGCGGTAGCAGTAGCGGTAGAAGTAGCGGTGGCAGTGGCGGTAGCTGTAGCGGTGGCAGTAGCGCTAGCAGTAGCGGTAGAAGTAGCGGTAGCAGTAGCGGTAGCTGTAGCGGTAGCAGTAGCGGTAGAAGTAGCGGTAGCAGTAGCGGTAGCAGTAGCGGTAGCAGTAGCGGTAGAAGTAGCGGTAGCAGTAGCGGTAGCAGTAGCGGTAGCTGTAGCGGTAGAAGTAGCGGTAGAAGTAGAGGTAGCAGTAGCGGTAGAAGCAGCGGCAGCAGTAGCGGTAGCAGTAGCGGTAGCAGTAGCGGTAGCAGTAGCGGTAGCAGTAGCGGTAGCAGTAGCGGTAGCAGTAGCGGTAGCAGTAGCGGTAGCAGTAGCGGTAGCTGTAGCGGTAGCAGTAGCGGTAGCAGTAGCGGTAGCAGTAGTGGTAGCAGTAGCGGTAGCAGTAGGGGTAGAAGTAGCGGTAGCAGTAGCGGTAGCTGTAGCGGTAGAAGTAGCGGTAGCAGTAGCGGTAGCTGTAGCGGTAGCAGTAGCGGTAGCAGTAGCGGTAGCAGTAGCGGTAGCAGTAGCGGTAGCAGTAGCGGTAGCAGTAGCGGTAGCAGTAGCGGTAGCAGTAGTGGTAGCAGTAGCGGTAGCAGTAGCGGTAGCAGTAGTGGTAGCAGTAGCGGTAGAAGTAGCGGTAGCAGTAGCGGTAGCTGTAGCGGTAGCAGTAGCGGTAGAAGTAGCGGTAGCATTGGCGGTAGCTGTAGCGGTAGAAGTAGCGGTGGCAGTGGCAGTAGCTGTAGCGGTAGCAGTAGCAGTAGCGGTAGCTGTAGCGGTAGAAGTAGCGGTAGAAGTAGCGGTAGCAGTAGCGGTAGCAGTAGCGGTAGCTGTAGCGGTAGCAGTAGCGGTAGCAGTAGGGGTAGAAGTAGCAGTAGCAGTAGCGGTAGCAGTAGCGGTAGCAGTAGCGGTAGCTGTAGCGGTAGAAGTAGCGGTAGCAGTAGCGGCAGCAGTAGCGGTAGCAGTAGCGGTAGAAGTAGCGGTAGCAGTAGCGGTAGCAGTAGCGGTAGCAGTAGCGGTAGCATTAGCGGTAGCTGTAGCGGTAGAAGTAGCGGTAGCAGTAGCGGTAGCAGTAGCGGTAGAAGTAGCGGTAGCAGTAGCGGTAGAAGTAGCGGTAGCAGTAGCGGTAGCAGTAGCAGTAGCGGTAGAAGTAGCAGTAGCGGTAGCAGTAGTGGTAGCAGTAGCGGTAGAAGTAGCGGTAGAAGTAGCAGTAGCAGTAGCAGTAGCGGTAGCAGTAGCGGTAGAAGTAGCGGTAGAAGTAGCAGTAGCAGTAGCGGTAGCAGTAGCAGTAGCAGTAGCGGTAGAAGTAGCAGTAGCGGTAGCAGTAGCGGTAGAAGTAGCGGCAGAAGTAGCGGTAGAAGTAGCAGTAGCAGTAGCAGTAGCGGTAGCAGTAGCGGTAGCAGTAGCGGTAGCAGTAGCGGTAGAAGTAGCGGTAGCAGTAGCGGTAGCTGTAGCGGTAGCAGTAGCGGTACCAGTAGTGGTAGCAGTAGCGGTAGAAGTAGTGGTAGCAGTAGCGGTAGCTGTAGCGGTAGCAGTAGCGGTAGAAGTAGGGGTGGCAGTGGCGGTAGCTGTAGCGGTAGCAGTAGCGGTAGCTGTAGCGGTAGAAGTAGCGGTAGAAGTAGCGGTAGCAGTAGCGGTAGCAGTAGCGGTAGAAGTAGCGGTAGCAGTAGCGGTAGCTGTAGCGGTAGCAGTAGCGGTAGAAGTAGCGGTAGAAGTAGCGGTAGCAGTAGCGGTAGCTGTAGCGGTAGCAGTAGCGGTAGCAGTAGCGGTAGAAGTAGCGGTGGCAGTGGCGGTAGCTGTAGCGGTGGCAGTAGCGGTAGCAGTAGCGGTAGAAGTAGCGGTGGCAGTGGCGGTAGCTGTAGCGGTGGCAGTAGCGGTAGCAGTAGCGGTAGAAGTAGCGGTAGCAGTAGCGGTAGCTGTAGCGGTAGCAGTAGCGGTAGAAGTAGCGGTAGCAGTAGCGGTAGCAGTAGCGGTAGCAGTAGCGGTAGAAGTAGCGGTAGCAGTAGCGGTAGCAGTAGCGGTAGCTGTAGCGGTAGAAGTAGCGGTAGAAGTAGAGGTAGCAGTAGCGGTAGCAGTAGTGGTAGCAGTAGCGGTAGCAGTAGTGGTAGCAGTAGCGGTAGCAGTAGTGGTAGAAGTAGCGGTAGCAGTAGCGGTAGAAGTAGCGGTAGCAGTAGCGGTAGCAAATGCGGTAGCAGTAGCGGTAGCAGTAGCGGTAGCAGTAGCGGTAGCAGTAGCGGTAGCAGTAGCGGTAGCAGTAGCGGTAGCAGTAGCGGTAGCAGTAGCGGTAGCAGTAGCGGTAGAAGTAGCGGTAGCAGTAGCGGTAGCAGTGGCGGTAGCAGTAGCGGTAGCAGTAGCGGTAGCAGTAGCGGTTGAAGTAGCGGTAGCAGTAGCGGTTGCAGTTGCGGTAGAAGTAGCGGTAGCAGTAGCGGTAGAAGTAGCGGTAGAAGTAGCGGTAGCAGTAGCGGTAGCAGTAGCGGTAGCAGTAGCGGTAGAAGTAGCGGTAGAAGTAGCAGTAGCAGTAGCGGTAGCTGTAGCGGTAGAAGTAGCGGTAGCAGTAGCGGTAGAAGTAGCGGTAGAAGTAGCAGTAGCAGTAGCGGTAGCAGTAGCGGTAGAAGTAGCGGTAGCAGTAGCAGTAGCAGTAGCGGTAGCAGTAGCGGTAGAAGTAGAGGTAGAAGTAGCAGTAGCAGTAGCAGTAGCGGTAGCAGTAGCAGTAGCAGTAGCGGTAGAAGTAGCAGTAGCGGTAGCAGTAGCGGTAGCAGTAGCGGTAGAAGTAGCGGTAGCAGTAGCGGTAGCAGTAGCGGTAGAAGTAGCGGTAGAAGTAGCGGTAGAAGTAACGGTAGCAGTAGCGTTAGCAGTAGCAGTAGCGGTAGCAGTAGCGGTAGAAGTAGCGGTAGCAGTAGCGGTAGCAGTAGCGGTAGAAGTAGCGGTAGAAGTAGTGGTAGAAGTAGCGGTAGCAGTAGCGGTAGCAGTAGCAGTAGCGGTAGCAGTAGCGGTAGCAGTAGCGGTAGCAGTAGCGGTAGCAGTAGCGGTAGCAGTAGCGGTAGCAGTAGCGGTAGCAGTAGCGGTAGCTGTAGCGGTAGCAGTAGCGGTAGCAGTGGCGGTAGCAGTAGCGGTAGCAGTAGCGGTAGAAGTAGCGGTAGCAGTAGCGGTTGCAGTTGCGGTAGAAGTAGCGGTAGCAGTAGCGGTAGAAGTAGCGGTAGAAGTAGCGGTAGCAGTAGCGGTAGAAGTAGCGGTAGCAGTAGCGGTAGAAATAGCGGTAGCAGTAGCGGTAGCAGTAGCGGTTGCAGTTGCAGTAGCAGTAGCAGTAGCAGTAGCAGTTGCAGTACCAGTAGCAGTAGCAGTAGGAGTAACAGTAGCAGTAGCGGTAGCGGTAGCGGTAGCGGGAGCAGTAGCAGTAGCAGTAGCAGTAGCAGTAGCAGTAGGAGTAACAGTAGCAGTAGCGGTAGCGGTAGCGGTAGCGGTAGCAGTAGCAGTAGCAGTAGCAGTAGGAGTAACAGTAGCGGTAGCGGTAGTGGTAGCGGTAGCGGTAGCAGTAGCAGTAGTAGTAGTAAGTAACGTTACTGTGTTTTATGTTATAATCTGGGAATTAAAGGCCACATAGAGTGATTGTTAGCTTAATTTGATCGCTTTTGTATCCTAACAATAAGAATAAGTAGGCAGTGTTGTCTATTATTGTTCCATCATCACATTTATGAGCGTGCAAATCAGACCTTGGTGTGACAGAGAGGAATTATTTACTACGCTTATTTTACTGTATAAACGTCGAACAATCTTGTGTCGTCACTGCATGAAAACTGGATTTATTAATTTAATGATGTTCTATTCTGGAATAAAATAACGCCTTGATATAGCGTTTGAACACATATTTATGTCATTGCAGGTGAAAACCGAAGATCGAAGGCAGCCTGTATATTACAAATATTTTAAAACCTTGTTCGACCTGGGTCAGACAAGACTTGATACCGATGTAAGGAGATCAATTCTACAGAAGAAGATGTTGACAAGAGAGGCAGAAACCACAACGAATACGTTTATACTAAAAACGAAGAGTGTTGCTGAATTTATTTGAAAACTTGAGGCAACTGATTCCCATTATGGTCAGAACAAGAGGGGAAGACTTTACCTCACAAAGGATTTCAATATTAGCAAACTCTTTAAGTTGTATAAGTGAATTTCTGCTACAGCAGAATTTAAGGTAACGAAAAGGTGTTTTCAAACAAAAATTTCATGTTCACTTAAACTTTGGTCTTAACTTGCCGACTGCCAATTCGTACTGTTATTGTTTTCGTATCACTTGGAAAATAAATGCCGGAACAGATGTGACTTCAAAACAGCACCTTCTGGCTAAATTAGGGGCTCAAAACTTTAGAGCTATACAGCTTCATAAATTAATGAGAGTATTGCTCTGGGACAATTGCATTCTGTTTTAACTTGCATCAGATTCATCTGTTGCCGGAATTGTCAGTTGGTGAGGCTTACTACTCCTGACAAATTGCATTTTATGCATTATACATTATTGAAATTAGGACTAACTCCCCAAAAGTGTACACATGAGACAAGACTCACGCTGGAAGGGAAGCGACTGAAGTAGCATTAGGCGTAGTGTCCTTTCTTGAAGAAAGCAGCTTTCAGCAGTATGTAACTTACATAAAACTCTTGTGACGGCTGCGGCGAGCAGACTAAAAACATGCACGTCGTATATGCTCTTACTGTTAGGCTCCGATATAAAGCACCACGACACATTTTTGAAATCCCAAAGCAGGGATTTTCAGTGCGGGGACATTTTGCACGAGCTGGGAGAATGCTCGGAGTAGTAGAGAAATCCTTGCGCAAGAAGACAGAGATAATTACTGCTACTGAATAGATGACTCTACGAAAAACTGGGAACAGTTAAACCTCTTGGGGAGAACTGGTCAATTCACGATTAAAAGTTCCTGTCCACACATTTTAGGAAAATGGATGAAACTAATGACATGAAGCCGGTTTTCGTGAAGCGAAAAACTCAATCTGGGAAATCATCGGTTGATTTAAAAGCGAAATCCACATTTCCACATGGAACCCACATTAAATACCATCTCTAAAGTTATGGAGTCCCTATTGCAAAGCAAAGAATAAAAACAGTAAGAAAGGCGTCAATAAAAGCAATTCTGCAACCTACAGGTGATGTAAAAGAGAATGATGTAGATTGTCTGCTGAAAGCGACATATGGAGATAATTGCAGAGAACTCGTCGTTTACAGGTTTCGTGATTCTTCTCTGAATATCGACTCAGAATCTTCTGTTGAAACTAATGAATCTGTTGAATTATGTGACTGTCTTCTTGAAGCACCTGGTTCGAAAGACTAGGAAAGTGTCTATTGCACATATTATACAACCTTAATGTGACGGCGGCACCGTGGCCGAGCGGTTAGCGCGCTCGCCTACCACCTAGGTGGCCCGGGTTCGATCCCAGGGACCCGCATGTGGTATTCGTGGTGGACGAAGCGGCGTCTGGGCGGGTTTTCTCCGGGTTCTCCGGTTTCCCCCGCCGTCTCATTCCACCGGTGCTCCATCTTCATTCCATGTATCATCAGTGTCACCGCCTGTGGTGCCGTAGTAGTAAAAGCGGGCGTTAAACACTACACACACACACCTTAATGTGAAACTTCTGAGAAATTACAACGAATCATCAATTTATTAGGAGTAAATTTAAACGTTCATGTGCAAAGTTCACTTAAATACACAATTTGAGTCTTATAATCAAATTCATTTGACTTTTGTATTAGTTTTTAAATCGTATCTGTTTTAGAGATGCAAATAAATCAAACATTATTTTGCATAACTCAAAAGTGGTGAATCAAGACGTGCTAAATTCACCCTGTTGTTTTATAACGTATTAAGAAACAATGTAAAAATCAAATTGTTCTCATTGTAATTTTAATTCTATGTCAGTGGTCAACAATATAGAAATAAAGTATCAATAGAAATGTTCAGATGGTTAAACGCAGTATGTAATACTAAAAATTTAGCACAAGAATCTTTTTCCTTGATTCTTGTAAAATTAGAATTCGGTGATTTAACATACTTTTAAACAACGCTCCTCTAAAGGACTGGTCCGTATGAAATCAAAGTTTACCCTATAATCTTCCATAGTAGCGTTACAGCACAACAGTTTGGGCAAAGAACATTCAAATCTGTCTAAAAGCTTCCGCGTTACTCATGTCAGAAAAGAGCACTTCGATTTCTCAGAATCGTATTTTCAAAGTTCACAACTAAAATAAGGGCAATTTTATGAAGCATAAGCAATTTTTCAAAGAGAAAAAATATTCTTTGCTATTCCTTATTGTAAGAGTATAAACCTAATGTATCTTTGTGGTCACCTGAAATATCAGTCAAATATCACATTTTTTGTTTGCGAAATATATATACTGAAGTATTTCTGTAAAGCTGATCGCAGTTGATTTTCAGTTGTTGAAAACATGCTCAAATGCCACTCATATGCCAAGAAGAGGCAAAGTAATGAAGGAGGGGGCAGTAGTTTATTTCTTTCATTTTCAAGGGCAGTAAAGGATCGCTGAAAGTCATCGTATTCGTGATGTCCCTTCTGATATACAAATATATAACAATGTGACACTCATGACATTGCAAAGCCGGTTACATCACCTCCAAGCAGACAGATACATGCTTGGACGTGAATAAACATCCAGAATCTATTACCTACCATCTTCTGATCTTGTTTGTTATCAGTTATCGCACAACAATTATCTAAGAAGATGAGTTTGAAATTCATTAGGTACTGCTTTCTGCAGGGTTCTAGTGATGCCGTTTGGCGTTCCATTGAACAACTCTAATATGAAGAAATGCTACATGAAATAGATGGAAATAAGCTGAAACGTCCCCGAGAACCGTTGAATTTAAGGGTAATGCATTTTAGAGAAAATAAAGAAAACCCTATAAAATTCTAAGCCAACCTATTATCTCCAACATACATTTGAATCAAAACAATCCAGCATTTTACACACAGGTTACCTCACACAACGCAAATAGACAATGTTTATACCTAAATATTATGGCGAGAATCAGCTGTGTTGAGCCCCTTAAAAAGGTATGACCTGTTTGATTAACCTATGCTAGCTTAAAATGAGAAAGTCTTAATGTCAATAGTGCGGAAGTGATATATTTGTTATACACTACTAGATGTATTTGGAATGTATACTCAAACAGTAGCATATTTTATCAGTGAAACAGTAAGTTTCAGAAAAAAAGCTTCTTGGTATTATTGGCAATAAGGGACAGAATCCAAGATGAAAAGATTCTTCATGTTCACACTAACCTTGCTTTCAGAGTGCCTTATTACCTTCAGCATCAGTACATTCTCATTACTTCAACACTGGTAACAGCTGTATTTAT
>CM060964.1:160119929-160169929 GCA_030765045.1 Tenodera sinensis | reverse complement strand
TGTAACATTACATGCTTTCAAGACATAATATAAAATGTTGAATCATATAACATGCAAGTTACAAATTGGAATTTACATTGAGACATTTGTAGTTGACTTGTTACAGAACATTCTAGTGCTGCTTAAAGTCTATCTTTAACATAGAATTTTAGTAAGTTCACATATATCCTGGTCTATGTCATAATTTGACGATTACAATCTATATAAAAATCTTAAAAGCGTTTAGAATTATAATACAGGACCATTCCTTTGAATGGTACGTTTTATGTCTGTTTTGTGGCTAACCTATAATTTAAGTGACAGAACAAACTTGTGAAATGCTCTTAAATGGTTTGATAACAATTCACTGTTCGTATCTGGCTAGCTTCCTTTTTATCCTTAATTCATTTATGAGTGTCGACCTTTCTTGTTGTTTGTCTGGACATTCATAGATTAAGTGATTTACAGTTTGAGGTCCTCTGTTACAAGTACCGGTGGGATCTTCTATAATGTGAAATCTATATAAGTAATATTTAGTTTTGCCATGTCCTGAAATTATTGCTGTAAGTTCCGATGATGTAGGTAGTTTTATGCAATGTCTTCCTTTAACTGAGGGAATAAAGGATTTTGTTAAAAGACCTTTTGTAGCCTTATTCCATCTGTCTTGCCATTGTTGTAAACATTTTTCCCTAATTTCAGCTATGATGGTCGATTTTGGTACTTTGTTGTAGATGATTGCACTTCGTTGGTCCAGCGCAGATTCTTTAGCTAATTTATCAGCTAACTCATTGCCTGGTATTCCTACATGTGCTTTCACCCAGCTGAAGTGTACTGTCCACTTATTTTGGTTTAGAGTTGACATAGTGTTTAATATCATTTGTGCAATGGAATTATGTTTCTTATTGTTCTTCAGTAAACACAGTGTTACTTTGCTATCAGTGAAGATGGCAACGTTTTTGTCCTCATCTTTAAGTTCTTGCAAAGTGGAGATTACTGGAAGAGCTTTCAGGATTGCCAACTGCTCCGCTTGGTTATTAGAACAGCGATTACCTAATTTGTACTTAAGTTGTATTAGTTCTTCCTTCTGAAATACCGCAGCTGCAGCTCCCACTTTCTCTGCTATTTTGCTCCCATCTGTATAAATCTGAAATGTATATTGTAATTTGGGATTGATTTCCTCTATACAAATACGTTTCGCAGGGTGAACCCAGTAGTTTGTTTTCAGGGGTGCGTCGTAATCTCTGTCACCATGTAATGATTTATACTTATTTATTTCTCCCATAATAGTCAGATCTATTGGTTGGATTCCAGCTATAATACAAGATGCTTCATAAGAGATGGTCCTATATGCCTTTGCAAGTTTTATATTGCATAATCTTTGAACTCTTTGGAGTTTCTTTAGATTTTTCTTATTTTTTATAGCTTCTTCCCATATCGGAGCTCCATAGGTTATTATTGGTTCGATGGCTCCCTTGTATATTGTATGGAAAGCCTTGCATCCAAGACCCCCGTTCAATTTTGCAGATTTGGATAAGGCGTGTAAGAGAGCTAATGCTTTTTCTTGAATGTAATCTATATCTTAGCAAAGGCTAAGACTTCGGTCCTTTCAGTAAATTCCAGGTTAAGTAGGGAATTATATAATATATTCCAGTAACCTGGTCCACAGCTCGATCCTTGGGGGACGTCTTTTGTAACTTCTCTCTCTGATTTATATGAATTGAAGCATAAACTAGCTTTCCTATCATGAAAGTAGTTCTCCGATAGTTTATATAGATTTCTAGGGCAGCTGAGCTTTTTCAAGTTATTAAGGATGCTGGGCCACCATGCTGCGTCAAATGCTCCTCTGACATCCAGACTAGTTAATATGATGTACTTATATTTTTGTAGATTCTGATCGCCATTCCTGCGTCCACTGTGTTTTTTTGAGGCATAAAACCAAACTGGTTTGAGTTGAAGAAGTTTCTTGAATTTATGTGATGAAGGATTCTCTCTATCATCAATTTCTCCAAAACCTTGCCAGCAGTGTTAAGCAGACTTATGGGGCGGTATTTTGAAACTTCTTCACTATCAATTTTCCCTGGTTTAACTATTGTTATTATTTTTGCTTTCTTCCATTTTTTGGGAAATATACCATTTTTCAGGCATCCATTGTACAGTGCAGTAAAGAAACGAGGGAAAAGCTTAAATGCCCTTAAGAATATTTTACTGGTAATGCCGTCTTCTCCTCGTGTCTTTTTAGGATTGAATGTTTCCAATGCGGACATAACTTCTGTCTGTGTAAATTCGACATCATCCGGGTTATAAATTTCTTCAGCCAGCTGTCTTCTATATTGCTTGTGTTGCTCACTGTCATCCTCTAAACTGTCTTTCGGAATGAAGTAGTCCATCATATAATCAAGTGTACTTGATGAATCAATTGTGTATGTTCCGTCTTCTTTTTTAAGTGTAGTCAGTGGTGTTTGGTCTCTCAATTTGCCGGCTGCAATTTTATAAATTATATTCCATGGGTTAGATCCATCAGTGATGCTACAATATTTCTTCCATGATATTATTTTTGCTGCATTAATTTTAGATTGATATTCACGATTGCCTTCTTGATACTGAAGTCTCTTCACTTGTCTTAATTGTTCATTATTTCTTGTTCTCTGGTATCGCCTTCTGAGTGCGTTCACCTTTTTTTCTGAGTATCGTGAGCTCAGGTGACCACCATGGGAATGTTCTCCCACTGATCTCTATGTATGTATGTATGTATGTATGTATGTATGTATGTATGTATGTATGTATGTATGTATGTATGTATGTATGTATGTATGTATGTATGTATGTATGTATGTATGTATGTATGTATGTATGTATGTATGTATGTATGTATGTATGTATGTATGTATGTATGTATGTATGTATGTATGTATGTATGTATGTATGTATGTATGTATGTATGTATGTATGTATGTATGTATGTATGTATGTATGTATGTATGTATGTATGTATGTATGTATGTATGTATGTATGTATGTATGTATGTATGTATGTATGTATGTATGTATGTATGTATGTATGTATGTATGTATGTATGTATGTATGTATGTATGTATGTATGTATGTATGTATGTATGTATGTATGTATGTATGTATGTATGTATGTATGTATGTATGTATGTATGTATGTATGTATGTATGTATGTATGTATGTATGTATGTATGTATGTATGTATGTATGTATGTATGTATGTATGTATGTATGTATGTATGTATGTATGTATGTATGTATGTATGTATGTATGTATGTATGTATGTATGTATGTATGTATGTATGTATGTATGTATGTATGTATGTATGTATGTATGTATGTATGTATGTATGTATGTATGTATGTATGTATGTATGTATGTATGTATGTATGTATGTATGTATGTATGTATGTATGTATGTATGTATGTATGTATGTATGTATGTATGTATGTATGTATGTATGTATGTATGTATGTATGTATGTATGTATGTATGTATGTATGTATGTATGTATGTATGTATGTATGTATGTATGTATGTATGTATGTATGTATGTATGTATGTATGTATGTATGTATGTATGTATGTATGTATGTATGTATGTATGTATGTATGTATGTATGTATGTATGTATGTATGTATGTATGTATGTATGTATGTATGTATGTATGTATGTATGTATGTATGTATGTATGTATGTATGTATGTATGTATGTATGTATGTATGTATGTATGTATGTATGTATGTATGTATGTATGTATGTATGTATGTATGTATGTATGTATGTATGTATGTATGTATGTATGTATGTATGTATGTATGTATGTATGTATGTATGTATGTATGTATGTATGTATGTATGTATGTATGTATGTATGTATGTATGTATGTATGTATGTATGTATGTATGTATGTATGTATGTATGTATGTATGTATGTATGTATGTATGTATGTATGTATGTATGTATGTATGTATGTATGTATGTATGTATGTATGTATGTATGTATGTATGTATGTATGTATGTATGTATGTATGTATGTATGTATGTATGTATGTATGTATGTATGTATGTATGTATGTATGTATGTATGTATGTATGTATGTATGTATGTATGTATGTATGTATGTATGTATGTATGTATGTATGTATGTATGTATGTATGTATGTATGTATGTATGTATGTATGTATGTATGTATGTATGTATGTATGTATGTATGTATGTATGTATGTATGTATGTATGTATGTATGTATGTATGTATGTATGTATGTATGTATGTATGTATGTATGTATGTATGTATGTATGTATGTATGTATGTATGTATGTATGTATGTATGTATGTATGTATGTATGTATGTATGTATGTATGTATGTATGTATGTATGTATGTATGTATGTATGTATGTATGTATGTATGTATGTATGTATGTATGTATGTATGTATGTATGTATGTCTGTATGTCTGTATGTCTGTATGTGTGTATGTGTGTATGTGTGTATGTGTGTATGTGTGTATGTGTGTATGTGTGTATGTGTGTATGTGTGTATGTGTGTATGTGTGTATGTGTGTATGTGTGTATGTGTGTATGTGTGTATGTGTGTATGTGTGTATGTGGGTATGTGGGTATGTGGGTATGTGGGTATGTGTGTATGTGTGTATGTGTGTATGTGTGTATGTGTGTATGTGTGTATGTGTGTATGTGTGTATGTGTGTATGTGTGTATGTGTGTATGTGTGTATGTGTGTATGTGTGTATGTGTGTATGTGTGTATGTGTGTATGTGTGTATGTGTGTATGTGTGTATGTGTGTATGTGTGTATGTGTGTATGTATGTATGTATGTATGTATGTATGTATTTTTTTAGTATTTTAATTTCAGCATGTTCCATTACAAAAAACGTAATACTACATGCCATTATAGTACATGCTTAATAAATTTACTAATACATAGATAGATGTATGTATGTATGTATGTATGTATGTATGTATGTATGTATGTATGTATGTATGTATGTATGTATGTATGTATGTATGTATGTATGTATGTATGTATGTATGTATGTATGTATGTATGTATGTATGTATGTATGTATGTATGTATGTATGTATGTATGTATGTATGTATGTATGTATGTATGTATGTATGTATGTATGTATGTATGTATGTATGTATGTATGTATGTATGTATGTATGTATGTATGTATGTATGTATGTATGTATGTATGTATGTATGTATGTATGTATGTATGTATGTATGTATGTATGTATGTATGTATGTATGTATGTATGTATGTATGTATGTATGTATGTATGTATGTATGTATGTATGTATGTATGTATGTATGTATGTATGTATGTATGTATGTATGTATGTATGTATGTATGTATGTATGTATGTATGTATGTATGTATGTATGTATGTATGTATGTATGTATGTATGTATGTATGTATGTATGTATGTATGTATGTATGTATGTATGTATGTATGTATGTATGTATGTATGTATGTATGTATGTATGTATGTATGTATGTATGTATGTATGTATGTATGTATGTATGTATGTATGTATGTATGTATGTATGTATGTATGTATGTATGTATGTATGTATGTATGTATGTATGTATGTATGTATGTATGTATGTATGTATGTATGTATGTATGTATGTATGTATGTATGTATGTATGTATGTATGTATGTATGTATGTATGTATGTATGTATGTATGTATGTATGTATGTATGTATGTATGTATGTATGTATGTATGTATGTATGTATGTATGTATGTATGTATGTATGTATGTATGTATGTATGTATGTATGTATGTATGTATGTATGTATGTATGTATGTATGTATGTATGTATGTATGTATGTATGTATGTATGTATGTATGTATGTATGTATGTATGTATGTATGTATGTATGTATGTATGTATGTATGTATGTATGTATGTATGTATGTATGTATGTATGTATGTATGTATGTATGTATGTATGTATGTATGTATGTATGTATGTATGTATGTATGTATGTATGTATGTATGTATGTATGTATGTATGTATGTATGTATGTATGTATGTATGTATGTATGTATGTATGTATGTATGTATGTATGTATGTATGTATGTATGTATGTATGTATGTATGTATGTATGTATGTATGTATGTATGTATGTATGTATGTATGTATGTATGTATGTATGTATGTATGTATGTATGTATGTATGTATGTATGTATGTATGTATGTATGTATGTATGTATGTATGTATGTATGTATGTATGTATGTATGTATGTATGTATGTATGTATGTATGTATGTATGTATGTATGTATGTATGTATGTATGTATGTATGTATGTATGTATGTATGTATGTATGTATGTATGTATGTATGTATGTATGTATGTATGTATGTATGTATGTATGTATGTATGTATGTATGTACGTACGTACGTACGTATGTATGTATGTATGTATGTATGTATGTATGTATGTATGTATGTATGTATGTATTTTTTTTTAGTATTTTAATTTCAGCATGTTCCATTACAAAAAACGTAATACTACATGCCATTATGGTACATGCTTAATAAATTTACTAATACATAGATGTATGTATGTATGTATGTATGTATGTATGTATGTATGTATGTATGTATGTATGTATGTATGTATGTATGTATGTATGTATGTATGTATGTATGTATGTATGTATGTATGTATGTATGTATGTATGTATGTATGTATGTATGTATGTATGTATGTATGTATGTATGTATGTATGTATGTATGTATGTATGTATGTATGTATGTATGTATGTATGTATGTATGTATGTATGTATGTATGTATGTATGTATGTATGTATTTTTTTTTTTTGATTTATTGTTAACATACAGCATGCCCCACTACTTAGTAATATTACATGCTTTTTGTTACATCTGCATAGTTTTAGATATTACAATATGTTAATTAACAAAGTTACAATTGTTTATAAGTTAAACTATTTGGCTGATTATGTTATTTGCAATGTTCGTTATAGTTTGTCAAAATCTATATTGTTTATGAAATATATAAATTCCTTAAGATATTTGTTTCCCAGTTCATTGTTTGTTACCGGCCACTGTCCACCTTTGTTTATAATACTTTGTTTTAGTTTTTGTCTTTCTGTATTTAATAGAGAACACTCATATATTAAGTGGTTTACATTTTGGTTCTGATTTTGACACTTACACAAGGCACTTTCCGCTATCTTGAACCGATGATAGTATTCTCTGGTTTTTCCATGGCCTGTTAACATTGCTGTAACTTGTCCATTTAATGGTATCTTCTGTTTTAGGCGTTCTTGCACCAAGGGAAAAAACATTTTGGTGGTTCTTCCTTTTGAGGTTAAGTCCCATTGTTGTTGCCAAGTATGTAGTGCTCTCTCCGCTGCTTCCTTGATGATGTAGCTTCTTGGGATCTTGTTGTAGATCATCTCTCTGTTATCTTCTTGCGCGGCTTGTTTTGCTAATTTATCTGCTAGTTCGTTACCACGTAGCCCCACGTGGGCCTTTACCCATTTTATGTGTAATGTCCATCCATTTTCTTGTAGTTTCTTAATTTTAGCCTTTATTTCTTCTATTAAGCTGTTCCGAATTTGGCTGGTCTTGAGAAGATCTACTGTAATCTGACTGTCGGTGTACACTACACCTAATTTCTCTCCTACATTGAGTTCATTGTTACTTTCTAGCTCTATAAGAGCCTGTAGAATAGCTATCTGTTCAGCTTGATTGTTTGAGCAATGGGCGCTAAGTTGATATTTTAATTTTTTAACCGGTTCTCCATTTAGAAAAATGACTGCGGCTGCTCCAATTTTTTCGTTTATCTTGCTCCCGTCAGTGTAAATTTCTGTGTTGTACTGTAAGCCTTGTTGTGCTTCTTGAACACTCATTCTATCTGCAAGATGAGGCCACTCGGTCAGTTTCGGGGCTTCTTCGACTAACGTCGGAATTCCATTTGTGCTCGTCACATGTGCGTTTTCGTATATGTCTAGAATTTCTTGAATTCTTATATTTATTGGCTTGACTGCCGCTAAAACGCAGGACGCTTCATATGAAACTGTTCGGTAAGCTTTTGCGATTTTTATGTTCATCAATCTTTGTACACGCTGGTATTTGAGCATATTCTTTCTTTTTAGAATAGCTTCTTTCCACACTTTCACTCCATATAACAGCATCGGAAGTATCGCACCTTTATAAATTGTTCGTAAGGCTTGTTGTCCTAAACCCCAGTTCAACTTTGCAGACTTCGCTAATGCATATACCAGTTTTATGCATTTCTCTGAGACTTGTTTTATATGCATATCAAATGTCATCTTGTTGTCGAACAATATACCTAGGTACTTCAACTGTTTTACTTGCTCTACGATAGAGTTGTTTATATATACTCTTATTTGACTTCTTTCTTCTTTTCTTTTCCTTGTTATAAGAATAGTTTTTGATTTACTGTTGTTGAACTGGAGTTTATATTGTTTTGCCCAATGTTCGATTTGGTGTAGATCAGCATTTGCGTACATTTCTGCTACTTCCTTATTTTCTCCTGATGTCATTAGTAATAGGTCGTCGGCAAAGGCTACTAATTTACTTCGTTTCGTATAACGTAAACTGAGTAGCGAGTTATATAAGATGTTCCAGAACCCTGGACCGCAGCAGGATCCCTGGGGGCAGCCCTTCGTCACCTCTTTTTCTACTGTGCTGTGTTTGGTTGAAAGTTTGGCTAATCTGCCTCCGAAATAATTTTTAGTTAAATAATATAGGTTTTTTGGGCATTGTAAATTCCTTAAATTGTGGAGTATGCCAGGCCACCAAGCAGCGTCGAATGCACCTTTAACATCTAGGCTAGTAATTATCACACTGTTTTTCTGATCTAAATTGGTTGTTATGAACTTTTTGACTGCCAGTGCTGCGTCTACGGTGCTTCTTTGAGGGATAAATCCATATTGATTCATGTTGAGCAAATTGTTGGTGTATATGTGATGATTTATTCTATTTATCATCAACTTTTCTAGTATTTTCCCTCCGATATTTAATAGACTTATTGGTCTGAACTTTGTAGCATCGTGACTTTCCTCTTTCCCTGGTTTAACAACGGGTATAATTTGCGATACTTTCCATATTTTTGGAAAGTATCCTTGACCTAGACATTTATTATAAATGGCCGTAAATGATGCAGGGAAACTGTTGAAGGCTCTAAGTATAATATTTTGAGTTATGCCATCTTCTCCTGGCGCTTTCTTGGGGTTAAACGTTTGAATAACACGAAGCACTTCCGCAGTTGTGAATTCTCTGTCATTCGGTGTATTTACGGGTTCTTCTTGCAGCCTACGCATCTCCCGTTGTTGCACTGAATCACTTTCTGGGTCATCTTCGGAAGTGAAGTGGTCTATCATACACTGAAGTGTTTCTTGGATATCGGCTGTATAGGTACCATCTGCATTTTGAATAGTTGTTAATGTAGGTTGAGTTCTTATCTTTCCAGCTGTCAGTTTGTATGCTGCGTGCCATGGGTTGCTTCCATCTTGGATGGTGCAGTATTTTTTCCACGAGTCTAACTTTTGTTTTTGTATTTGCAATTGGTATTCGCCTTTCCCTGCAATGTATAAAAGTCTCCTTTCTTCTCTGAGCTGTTGGTTATTTAGTGTCCTCTGGTATCTTCTACGTAGAGCGTTCACTCTTTTTCTTAAAATTGTTAGCTGGTCGTTCCACCATGGGACTGATTTCCTATTGGTCGATATTTTCTTCGAAGTGGACTTACGAAAAGCCTTGTCACATGCTTTTGTAATGCAGGAGTTAAATCTTTCTATTATCTCTTCAGCATTATGATATTCCTTTATAATTTCGCAGATTAGATAATCATTTTCCTCCAAGTTGGTTTCACTTGTCCCGCATTTGAATTCCTTATTTAGCATAGAGCTAAGGATATTATTGAACAGATTATAATTTTCTTCTTTATTAACTATGTATCTTTTCCCAGTAAACTTCTCTTTCTTGGGCTAGGTAGTATGTGTGTAAGTTTTGAACGCTCTTAGGACCTTAAATGTGATTATTTTATGGTCTGAACAACTTTCTTGCTCTCCGCATTTCCAATCGGTTATATTCATAAGTAGGCGATTGTTAGTAAGCGTCAAGTCAATCCAGCTTTTTGCCCTGCTAGTTTCGAAGGTTGGTATTCCTATGTTCTCATTGACAATATGCAGTGTCGAAGCTGTTAGAAATTCTTCAAGGATACAGCCTCTTTCATTGTTATTTGTATCAAACCACAGGTTGCTCCTAGCATTAGTATCTGCCGATATTATTATTCCATGTCCTTTTACGTGATCTAAAATGTTTTCTATCTTCCCTATGTCTATTCCTATGTGTGATTCAATGTCAAAGTACATGCTAGACGTGAAGAATTTACTGTCTCTGTACTGTATTTCCATAACAACACAATCTTCATTTGAGAGTTGACTTATTAATGTAGCATCGATATTAAAGTTATTGATTATTATGGCTGCTCTCTTTCTTCCAACTCCGCATACATAAGTTCTCATTGACTTTGGAATTCCTGCTAATTTATTATTTACAGTATATGGTTCCTGTATAAATGATATATCTATCCTGGATTCATAAATGAGTTGTACTAAATTACTCGTTGCTATTTTAGAATGTTGTAAATTCACTTGGAAGCAGTTAATACTCTGATCAGCCATATTAGTAGTCAATATTCAGTTGGTATCTCCTCAATACTGATTGGTAGCATGGGCAGTTATTATCAAGTGCCGAGTGGTTTACGTCAATTGCACTACCTGCATTATGTTTGGAAAAATTGATACAATTGCTGCATTTAAATTCTTGTGTGCCGACTTTGCAGTCTTTCATCTTGTGACCTTCCGCACACTTCGGGCATGTTTGCTGTCCACGGCACTTCTCTGCATGGTGATTATATTTATTGCATTTGAAACAGCGGGTAACTTTGACATAGTCTTTCCAATTACATAGGTTCCAAAACAGTTTTATCTTTTTGTCCATAAGTTGCTTTCTGATAGTGGAACTGATTTGCACAACTATTGTGTTATTTTTCTTTTTGTCACGAAACTGGAAAACCGGCTTTATTTCCCCTTTATGTCCCTCTATTTCCTTGTTTTGCGCCTCAAGAACTTCGGCCACATTTTCTAGTGTAATCTCCTCAGGAGCGTTGAAAATTATGATCCTTGGACTTCTCTTCTCCGGGACCACCGCCTCAAGTTCATCCCCGCATTTCTCTTTTATGCTATTGCATATGACATCCAATTCTTCTTTCTCTCCGGTCTTAATTAAAACGTTCCCATTTTTCAGTGTATTCAATGCCTTGATACCCACTTTTATTGTTACTGGGTTTACCTTTGTCTTGATCAAGGTTCTAATATATTCCGCACTCTGATTGTTCTTACTTTTAACGAACAAGTTATAATCTTTCTTGCCCTGTTCATTTAAACTGCTGTGCGCAATTTCCGAATATGTTCGCCGTTGTCCACCTGCTGTCGCCATTTCCAAGGTAATTTGAGACCGGTTAAACGTATTACTGGGCATTCCCCTGGATTTTGATGATACAATGCAAGCTTGTGTTTTCAAAAGTTCAGTTTGTGCTGTTTTTAATTGCGTTTGTACATTTTCTAGTTGTTGATCTTTCTCAATCTGATTGCTTTTAAGTATAGCTATTGCTCTCCTTAAGTCGCCAACAGCATGTACAATGTTCCGCTTGAGGTCTTGGCGCAGGTTTTTGCTGGCTTCAGTCACATTTAATAGTACTTTAAAAGCACCTTCAATGAGGTTATCCGTTGCATCCGCCATTTTCTTCTGTCTCACGGCTTGGAAGTGTTCTGCCTTAAAACCCCGTGTTTTCACAATCTTCACAGCTAATTCTCACAACAATAATATCTATACTTACACAACTCTGGATGTTCAATGCTTAATGTTTCTAATATTCATTAAAATCAACGTAAATATCTAAATGTTCGCAATAACCTCACACAAACACGATGTATGTATGTATGTATGTATGTATGTATGTATGTATGTATGTATGTATGTATGTATGTATGTATGTATGTATGTATGTATGTATGTATGTATGTATGTATGTGTGTGTGTGTGTGTGTGTCTGTATGTATGTATGTATGTATGTATGTATGTATGTATGTATGTATGTATGTATGTATGTATGTATGTATGTATGTATGTATGTATGTATGTATGTATGTATGTATGTATGTATGTATGTATGTATGTATGTATGTATGTATGTATGTATGTATGTATGTATGTATGTATGTATGTATGTATGTATGTATGTATGTATGTATGTATGTATGTATGTATGTATGTATGTATGTATGTATGTATGTATGTATGTATGTATGTATGTATGTATGTATGTATGTATGTATGTATGTATGTATGTATGTATGTATGTATGTATGTATGTATGTATGTATGTATGTATGTATGTATGTATGTATGTATGTATGTATGTATGTATGTATGTATGTATGTATGTATGTATCTATGTATGTATCTATGTATGTATGTATGTATGTATGTATGTATGTATGTATGTATGTATGTATGTATGTATGTATGTATGTATGTATGTATGTATGTATGTATGTATGTATGTATGTATGTATGTATGTATGTATGTATGTATGTATGTATGTATGTATGTATGTATGTATGTATGTATGTATGTATGTATGTATGTATGTATGTATGTATGTATGTATGTATGTATGTATGTATGTATGTATGTATGTATGTATGTATGTATGTATGTATGTATGTATGTATGTATGTATGTATGTATGTATGTATGTATGTATGTATGTATGTATGTATGTATGTATGTATGTATGTATGTATGTATGTATGTATGTATGTATGTATGTATGTATGTATGTATGTATGTATGTATGTATGTATGTATGTATGTATGTATGTATGTATGTATGTATGTATGTATGTATGTATGTATGTATGTATGTATGTATGTATGTATGTATGTATGTATGTATGTATGTATGTATGTATGTATGTATGTATGTATGTATGTATGTATGTATGTATGTATGTATGTATGTATGTATGTATGTATGTATGTATGTATGTATGTATGTATGTATGTATGTATGTATGTATGTATGTATGTATGTATGTATGTATGTATGTATGTATGTATGTATGTATGTATGTATGTATGTATGTATGTATGTATGTATGTATGTATGTATGTATGTATGTATGTATGTATGTATGTATGTATGTATGTATGTATGTATGTATGTATGTATGTATGTATGTATGTATGTATGTATGTATGTATGTATGTATGTATGTATGTATGTATGTATGTATGTATGTATGTATGTATGTATGTATGTATGTATGTATGTATGTATGTATGTATGTATGTATGTATGTATGTATGTATGTATGTATGTATGTATGTATGTATGTATGTATGTATGTATGTATGTATGTATGTATGTATGTATGTATGTATGTATGTATGTATGTATGTATGTATGTATGTATGTATGTATGTATGTATGTATGTATGTATGTATGTATGTATGTATGTATGTATGTATGTATGTATGTATGTATGTATGTATGTATGTATGTATGTATGTATGTATGTATGTATGTATGTATGTATGTATGTATGTATGTATGTATGTATGTATGTATGTATGTATGTATGTATGTATGTATGTATGTATGTATGTATGTATGTATGTATGTATGTATGTATGTATGTATGTATGTATGTATGTATGTATGTATGTATGTATGTATGTATGTATGTATGTATGTATGTATGTATGTATGTATGTATGTATGTATGTATGTATGTATGTATGTATGTATGTATGTATGTATGTATGTATGTATGTATGTATGTATGTATGTATGTATGTATGTATGTATGTATGTATGTATGTATGTATGTATGTATGTATGTATGTATGTATGTATGTATGTATGTATGTATGTATGTATGTATGTATGTATGTATGTATGTATGTATGTATGTATGTATGTATGTATGTATGTATGTATGTATGTATGTATGTATGTATGTATGTATGTATGTATGTATGTATGTATGTATGTATGTATGTATGTATGTATGTATGTATGTATGTATGTATGTATGTATGTATGTATGTATGTATGTATGTATGTATGTATGTATGTATGTATGTATGTATGTATGTATGTATGTATGTATGTATGTATGTATGTATGTATGTATGTATGTATGTATGTATGTATGTATGTATGTATGTATGTATGTATGTATGTATGTATGTATGTATGTATGTATGTATGTATGTATGTATGTATGTATGTATGTATGTATGTATGTATGTATGTATGTATGTATGTATGTATGTATGTATGTATGTATGTATGTATGTATGTATGTATGTATGTATGTATGTATGTATGTATGTATGTATGTATGTATGTATGTATGTATGTATGTATGTATGTATGTATGTATGTATGTATGTATGTATGTATGTATGTATGTATGTATGTATGTATGTATGTATGTATGTATGTATGTATGTATGTATGTATGTATGTATGTATGTATGTATGTATGTATGTATGTATGTATGTATGTATGTATGTATGTATGTATGTATGTATGTATGTATGTATGTATGTATGTATGTATGTATGTATGTATGTATGTATGTATGTATGTATGTATTTTTTTTTTATTTATTGCCAATACACAGCATGCCCCATTACTTAGTAATATTACATGCTTTTTATACATTTGAATAGTTTTAGATTTTACAATATGTTAATTAACAAAGTTACAATTGTTTATAAATTAAACTATTTGGCTGATTATGTCATTTACAATATTCGTTATAGTTTGTCAAAATCTATATTGTTTATAAAAGATATAAATTCCTTAATATATTTGTTTGCAAGTTCATTGTTTGTTACTGGCCACTGTCCACCTTTGTTTACAATACTTTGTGTTAGTTTCTTTCTTTCAATATCTAACAGAGAACACTCGTATATTAGGTGGTTTACATTTTGGTTCTGATTATGACACTTGCACAAGGCACTTTCCACTATCTTGAACCGATGGTAATATTCTCTTGTTTTTCCATGTCCTGTTAACATTGCTGTAATCTGTCCATTTAGTGGTATCTTCAGTTTTAGGCGTTCTTGCACCGAGGGAAAAAACATTTTTGTGGTCCTTCCTTTTGTGGTTGAGTCCCATTGTTGTTGCCAAGTATATAGTGCTCGCTCCTCTGCTTCTTTGATGATGTGGCTTCTTGGGATCTTATTGTAGATGACGTCTCCACTGTCCTTCTGTGCTGCTTCCTTCGCCAACTTATCTGCCATCTCATTCCCATAAAGACCCACGTGCGCCTTCACCCATTTCATGTAGACTACCCAGCCACTGTCCTATAATAACCTGATGTTTGCTTTTATTTCTTCTATTATTTTGATACGAACTTTGCCATTTTTAAGGAGTTCTAGTGTAATTAAACTGTCAGTGTATATTACTAGTTTCTTTTCGCTGTCCTCCATCTTCTTGTTACAGAGTATTTCTTTAAGCGTTTGTAAAATTGCGACCTGTTCTGCCTGGTTATTGGAGCAGTGTGTGGCAAGTTTGAATTGTAATTTTTTTACTAGTTCCCCATTTTGAAAGATGACTCCTGCTGCACCAACTTTTCCATCTACTTTGCTACCGTCTGTGTATATTTCTGTGTTGCATTTTGTTCCTTCCTGTGCCTCTTTTACGATCAATCTGTCTGCAGGATGAGGCCACTCGCTCAGTTTGGGAACTTCTTCAACTTTTTCATTTGCGCTTGCTGAATGAGTGTCTTTATATATTTCTAAGACTTCTTTTATTTTTACATTTATTGGCAGGACTGCTGCTAGTATGCAGGATGCTTCATATGATACAGTTCTGTACGCTTTGGAAATCTTTATGTTCATCAATCGTTGTACCCTTTGATATTTCAACATATGTTTCCTTTTTTGAATCGCTTCATTCCATACCTGTACTCCATATAAGAGCATTGGAAGTATAGCTCCTTTGTATATTATTCTTAAAGCTCGTTGTCCGAGGCCCCAGTTCAGCTTGGCAGATTTACTTAATGCATTTATGAGCTTCACGCATTTCTCTGACACTTGATTTATGTGCGCCCCAAAGCTCAATTTATTATCAAATAATATACCCAGGTATTTTAGTTGTTGTACCTGCTCTATTGTCCTGTTGTTTAAA
Organism: Tenodera sinensis; assembly: GCA_030765045.1. NCBI lineage: Eukaryota > Metazoa > Arthropoda > Insecta > Mantodea > Mantidae > Tenodera > Tenodera sinensis. Next base: position 160,153,598 of record CM060964.1, on the reverse strand, counting down.
TACAAATTCATTTTACTTTTTTCTTCCTTCCTTTTTCTGGATATCAGCATAGCTTTTGTTTTAGTGATGTTGAATTGGATCTTGTACTGCTTTGCCCAATCTTCTATTAGCTTTAAATCGGTATTTGCGTACATCTCTGCTATTCTGAACGTTTCTCCTGATGTTAGCAGCAGCAAATCATCTGCAAATACCACCACCTTACTTTGTTTCGTGAATTTTAGGTGGAATAAGGTGTTATACAAGACATTCCAGAGTCCTGGACCACAGCAGGATCCCTGAGGGCAGCCCTTTGTGACCTCTTTTTCTACTTCACAGTGATTGAGTGAGAGTTTAGCTATTCTGTCTCTGAAATATGTTTTAACTAAGTTATATAGATTCTTTGGGCACTGCAAGTTCCTTAAATTTTTGAGTATTCCGGGCCACCAAGCAGCATCGAACGCTCCCTTCACATCCAGGCTGGTTACTATTACACTCTTTTTCTGGTCCAATTGAACTTGTATGAATTCTTTGATCGCCAACGCTGCATCAGTGGTGCTTTTTTGTGGAATAAATCCATACTGGTTTTTATTAATTAGATTATTGGTATATGTGTGATGGTTTATTCTATCTATCAATAGCTTTTCTAAGATTTTCCCTTCGATGTTCAATAAACTTATTGGTCTGAACTTTGTGACTTCGTGGCTTCCCTCCTTTCCTGGTTTAACTATAGGGATTATTTGTGATCTTTTCCATATTTATGGAAAGCATCCTTGTTTTAAGCATTTATTATAAATGGAAGTCAGTGACGATGGGAAATCTCTAAATACTCGCATTATGATATCCTTGGTTATACCATCTTCTCCTGGTGCTTTCTTAGAATTAAATTTTTCAATTATGTTAAATATTTCTTCTGCAGTGAATTCCTTGTCATCTGGTGTAGCCAGTGGTTCTTCTTGTTGTTTTCGAAGTTCTTGTTGTTGTACAGTATCATTTTCTGTTTTGTCTTCTGGAACAAAGTGGTTTAGCATATGAGAAATTGTTTCTTTGATATCACATGTGTAGGTGCCATCTTCTTTTTGAATAGTTGTTAGCGTGAGCTGAGTCCTTATCTTTCCTGCAGCCAATTTATATACTGCATTCCATGGGTTACTTCCTTCTTCTATGGTACAGTATTTTTTCCATGAGTTTAATTTTGCATTTTGTAATTGTGACTGGTATTCGCGTTTCCCTTCTGAGTATAGTATTTTTCTTTGTTCTCTAAGCTGCTCATTATTTACTGTTCTCTGATATCTTCTGCGTAAAGCATTTACTCTTTTCCTTAGCACTGTCAGTTGGTCGTTCCACCATGGTACTGTTTTCCTATTTGTATACATTTTTCTTGATTTACATTTATAAAATGACCTGTCACAAGCTGTTATGATACATGTATGGAATGTTTCTATTACTTTTTCAGTTTCACTTGTCAGATTTATAACTTTACTAACTTGGTTATCTGTCTCTTTCAGGGAAATTTCTCTTGTCGTACATTTGAATTCCTGCATCAGGAGGGCGAGTAGGATGTTGCTGAATTTTTTATAATTTTCTTCACTCTTGACGATATACCTTTTCCTTATAATATTATCTTCTTTTATCGGATGAGTATTTGTATTAATTTGTTGTGGTCTACCGATATTGAAGGAAATAATTTTATGATCGGAAAAACTATCTTCTTCTCCGCACTTCCAATTTCTTATGTGCTTGAGTAGCCGATTGTTCGCAATCGTTAGATCTATCCAACTTTGAGCCCTGTTAGTTTCAAAGGTTGGTATTCCCGTATTTTCATTTACAATATGGAATGTTGAGGTGGTGAGAAATTCTTCCAGAACTTTACCTCGTTCATTGTTTATTTTATCATACCATAGCTTGTTCCGTGCGTTAGTATCTGCTGCAATAAGCATCCCATGTCCTTTAGTATGGTATAACATTTTTTCTGTTTGCCTTATACCTGTTTCAATATCTGCATCATAGTCGAAGTACATACTTGAAGAATAGAATATGTTGTCATTATGCCGGATTTCAATCAGTACACAGTCTTCATTCGAAAGTTCCCTTATTACTGTAGCATCGATGTTATCATTACTAATTATTATCGCAGCTCTCTTTCTTCCATTTCCACACACATAGGTTCTCATAGACCTTGGTATTCCAGCTAATTTATTATTTATGATGTACGGTTCCTGTATGAAAGATATGTCGATGTTAAGTTCATATATAAGCTGTATTAAGTTACTTGTCGCTATTCTCGAGTGTTGCAGATTTACTTGAAAACATTTTAGGTTGTGGTCATCCATTTTAATAGTCGATACTAAGCTGGTATCTCCTCAATGCTGCTATGTAGCTAGGACAGTTGATATCTAGTGTCGAATGATTAGCATCGATTGTACAGCCCTGATTATGTTTAGCATAATCTATGCAATTTATGCATTTGTAATTATCTTCATCAGCTTTACAATCTTTAAGCGCATGGTCTTTCGCGCACTTGGGACATGTTTGGTTTCCATTGCAGTCCTTTGCTCGATGGTTGTATTTGCTACACTTGAAGCAGCGGGTGACCTTATTATAATCTTTCCAGGTACACATGTTCCAGCCTAGTTTAATCTTTTTACCTATTATTTCTTTTCTTATACTAGAGTTGATTTCAACTACTAAATTTTTGTTTTTTCTTTTATCATGAAACTGGAATACTGCCTTCACTCCCTGTGTGGAATTTTGAAATTCTTCATTCTGCAACATTAGAGCTTCGACAGCGTTTTCAGGGGTGATTTCTTCTGAGACATTAAAAATTATAATCCTTGGGTTCCTCTTCTTTGCGGTTACTGCCTCAAGCTCTTCTCCACATTTCTCATTTATATTTTTGCATATTATATCAATTTCATTTTTCTCTCCAGACTCAATTAGCAGTTGTCCATTCTTCACCGTTTTAAAAGATTTAATTCCTACCTTCAGCTGCACAGGGTTTACTTTCGTCTTAATAAGAGATCTGATGTAATCCATGCTTTGATTATTTTTACTTTTAACAAACATCTTGTATGTCTTCTTATCGTTTCTAGTCAAAGTCCCGCGTGCAACATCAGAGTAGTTCATCTTCTGACTATCGGGAACAGTAGCGTCCCTGACATCCTGTTGCATACCGCGTGCAGTTCTAGTGCTTAAAATTGGTGCTGCATTTGGTATCCCAACTAGAGGTCCCCTTTGGCTTCTGGACTGTAACTGAATGTTAGCCTTCTCCAACTCCATTCTTACTTTCATTAGCTCCTGCGATTTTGCACAGTCGTCACTTCTTAATTTTGCTATAGCCTTGCGTAGATCACCAACGGCATGCACAATGTCCTGCTTTAGGTCTAGCCGCATATTTTTGCTAGTTTCGGTTACATTTAAGAGTAACTTAAACGCACCATCAATAAGCTCATCCGTGTCCACATGCGTATTTCGCTGATCCTTTTCCACATGTAAATTATCTTCATTTAAATTCCCTTCCTTAGTTACACTCTGCGCCATTATGTTCTTCTTCTAACCACACAGAACAATATTACTAAGTAAAATTAACGAAACTTAACAAAACAGTCAAAATAACCTTAAAATCAAGGCCTCCTACATCCTTCCAATAAACAGTCCTTTTATACCATGAAATTGTTCACACCAATTTTACACAAATCTCGCCAATCAATCTATCCCCGTTTACCCTAATAACTACACAACACTCAAATACTAATATTAATAAAATGAACCACTTTTTAAAATGAATTAACAGCGTAAACACTGAATCAGAAGAGATAATTACGGTGCACAAAATGTCAACATCAATTCTGCGACCTGGCCACCTCTATGTATGTATGTATGTATGTATGTATGTATGTATGTATGTATGTATGTATGTATGTATGTATGTATGTATGTATGTATGTATGTATGTATGTATGTATGTATGTATGTATGTGTGTATGTGTGTATGTGTGTATGTGTGTATGTGTGTATGTGTGTGTGTGTGTGTGTGTGTGTGTGTGTGTGTGTGTGTGTGTGTGTGTATGTATGTATGTATGTATGTATGTATGTATGTATGTATGTATGTATGTATGTATGTATGTATGTATGTATGTATGTATGTATGTATTTTTTTTTTTTTTTATTTATTGTTAACATACAGCATGCCCCACTACTTAGTAATATTACATGCTTTTGTTACATCTGCATAGTTTTAGATATTACAATATGTTAATTAACAAAGTTACAATTGTTTATAAGTTAAACTATTTGGCTGATTATGTTATTTGCAATGTTCGTTATAGTTTGTCAAAATCTATATTGTTTATGAAATATATAAATTCCTTAAGATATTTGTTTCCCAGTTCATTGTTTGTTACCGGCCACTGTCCACCTTTGTTTATAATACTTTGTTTTAGTTTTTGTCTTTCTGTATTTAATAGAGAACACTCATATATTAAGTGGTTTACATTTTGGTTCTGATTTTGACACTTACACAAGACACTTTCCGCTATCTTGAACCGATGATAGTATTCTCTGGTTTTTCCATGGCCTGTTAACATTGCTGTAACTTGTCCATTTAATGGTATCTTCTGTTTTAGGCGTTCTTGCACCAAGGGAAAAAACATTTTGGTGGTTCTTCCTTTTGAGGTTAAATCCCATTGTTGTTGCCAAGTATGTAGTGCTCTCTCCGCTGCTTCCTTGATGATGTAGCTTCTTGGGATCTTGTTGTAGATAATCTCTCTGTTATCTTCTTGCGCGGCTTGTTTTGCTAATTTATCTGCTAGTTCGTTACCACGTAGCCCCACGTGGGCCTTTACCCATTTTATGTGTAATGTCCATCCATTTTCTTGTAGTTTCTTAATTTTAGCCTTTATTTCTTCTATTAAGCTGCTTCTATTAAGCTGTTCCGAATTTGGCTGGTCTTGAGAAGATCTACTGTAATCTGACTGTCGGTGTACACTACACCTAATTTCTCTCCTACATTGAGTTCATTGTTACTTTCTAGCTCTATAAGAGCCTGTAGAATAGCTATCTGTTCAGCTTGATTGTTTGAGCAATGGGCGCTAAGTTGATATTTTAATTTTTTAACCGGTTCTCCATTTAGAAAAATGACTGCGGCTGCTCCAATTTTTTCGTTTATCTTGCTCCCGTCAGTGTAAATTTCTGTGTTGTACTGTAAGCCTTGTTGTGCTTCTTGAAAACTCATTCTATCTGCAGGATGAGGCCACTCGGTCAGTTTCGGGGCTTCTTCGACTAACGTCGGAATTCCATTTGTGCTCGTCACATGTGCGTTTTCGTATATGTCTAGAATTTCTTGAATTCTTATATTTATTGGCTTGACTGCCGCTAAAACGCAGGACGCTTCATATGAAACTGTTCGGTAAGCTTTTGCGATTTTTATGTTCATCAATCTTTGTACACGCTGGTATTCGAGCATATTCTTTCTTTTTAGAATAGCTTCTTTCCACACTTTCACTCCATATAACAGCATCGGAAGTATCGCACCTTTATAAATTGTTCGTAAGGCTTGTTGTCCTAAACCCCAGTTCAACTTTGCAGACTTCGCTAATGCATTTACCAGTTTTATGCATTTCTCTGAGACTTGTTTTATATGCATATCAAATGTCATCTTGTTGTCGAACAATATACCTAGGTACTTCAACTGTTTTACTTGCTCTACGATAGAGTTGTTTATATATACTCTTATTTGACTTCTTTCTTCTTTTCTTTTCCTTGTTATAAGAATAGTTTTTGATTTACTGTTGTTGAACTGGAGTTTATATTGTTTTGCCCAATGTTCGATTTGGTGCAGATCAGCATTTGCGTACATTTCTGCTACTTCCTTATTTTCTCCTGATGTCATTAGTAATAGGTCGTCGGCAAAGGCTACTAATTTACTTCGTTTCGTATAACGTAAACTGAGTAGCGAGTTATATAAGATGTTCCAGAACCCTGGACCGCAGCAGGATCCCTGGGGGCAGCCCTTCGTCACCTCTTTTTCTACTGTGCTGTGTTTGGTTGAAAGTTTGGCTAATCTGCCTCCGAAATAATTTTTAGTTAAATAATATAGGTTTTTTGGGCATTGTAAATTCCTTAAATTGTGGAGTATGCCAGGCCACCAAGCAGCGTCGAATGCACCTTTAACATCTAGGCTAGTAATTATCACACTGTTTTTTTGATCTAAATTGGTTGTTATGAACTTTTTGACTGCCAGTGCTGCGTCTACGGTGCTTCTTTGAGGGATAAATCCATATTGATTCATGTTGAGCAAATTGTTGGTGTATATGTGATGATTTATTCTATTTATCATCAACTTTTCTAGTATTTTCCCTCCGATATTTAATAGACTTATTGGTCTGAACTTTGTAGCATCGTGACCTTCCTCTTTCCCTGGTTTAACAACGGGTATAATTTGCGATACTTTCCATATTTTTGGAAAGTATCCTTGACCTAGACATTTATTATAAATGGCCGTAAATGATGCAGGGAAACTGTTGAAGGCTCTAAGTATAATATTTTGAGTTATGCCATCTTCTCCTGGCGCTTTCTTGGGGTTAAATGTTTGAATAACACGAAGCACTTCCGCAGTTGTGAATTCTCTGTCATTCGGTGTATTTACGGGTTCTTCTTGCAGCCTACGCATCTCCCGTTGTTGCACTGAATCACTTTCTGGGTCGTCTTCGGAAGTGAAGTGGTCTATCATACACTGAAGTGTTTCTTGGATATCGGCTGTGTAGGTACCATCTGCATTTTGAATAGTTGTTAATGTAGGTTGAGTTCTTATCTTTCCAGCTGTCAGTTTGTATGCTGCGTGCCATGGGTTGCTTCCATCTTGGATGGTGCAGTATTTTTTCCACGAGTCTAACTTTTGTTTTTGTATTTGCAATTGGTATTCGCCTTTCCCTGCAATGTATAAAAGTCTCCTTTCTTCTCTGAGCTGTTGGTTATTTAGTGTCCTCTGGTATCTTCTACGTAGAGCGTTTACTCTTTTTCTTAAAATTGTTAGCTGGTCGTTCCACCATGGGACTGATTTCCTATTGGTCGATATTTTCTTCGAAGTGGACTTACGAAAAGCCTTGTCACATGCTTTTGTAATGCAGGAGTTAAATCTTTCTATTATCTCTTCAGCATTATGATATTCCTTTATAATTTCGCAGATTAGATAATCATTTTCCTCCAAGTTGGTTTCACTTGTCCCGCATTTGAATTCCTTATTTAGCATAGAGCTAAGGATATTATTGAACAGATTATAATTTTCTTCTTTATTAACTATGTATCTTTTCCCAGTAAACTTCTCTTTCTTGGGCTGGGTAGTATGTGTGTAAGTTTTGAACGCTCTTAGGACCTTAAATGTGATTATTTTATGGTCTGAACAACTTTCTTGCTCTCCGCATTTCCAATCGGTTATATTCATAAGTAGGCGATTGTTAGTAAGCGTCAAGTCAATCCAGCTTTTTGCCCTGCTAGTTTCGAAGGTTGGTATTCCTATGTTCTCATTGACAATATGCAGTGTCGAAGCTGTTAGAAATTCTTCAAGGATACAGCCTCTTTCATTGTTATTTGTATCAAACCACAGGTTGCTCCTAGCATTAGTATCTGCCGATATTATTATTCCATGTCCTTTTACGTGATCTAAAATGTTTTCTATCTTCCCTATATCTATTCCTATGTGTGATTCAATGTCAAAGTACATGCTAGACGTGAAGAATTTACTGTCTCTGTACTGTATTTCCATAACAACACAATCTTCATTTGAGAGTTGACTTATTAATGTAGCATCGATATTAAAGTTATTGATTATTATGGCTGCTCTCTTTCTTCCAACTCCGCATACATAAGTTCTCATTGACTTTGGAATTCCTGCTAATTTATTATTTACAGTATATGGTTCCTGTATAAATGATATATCTATCCTGGATTCATAAATGAGTTGTACTAAATTACTCGTTGCTATTTTAGAATGTTGTAAATTCACTTGGAAGCAGTTAATACTCTGTTCAGCCATATTAGTAGTCAATATTCAGTTGGTATCTCCTCAATACTGATTGGTAGCATGGGCAGTTATTATCAAGTGCCGAGTGGTTTACGTCAATTGCACTACCTGCATTATGTTTGGAAAAATTGATACAATTGCTGCATTTAAATTCTTGTGTGCCGACTTTGCAGTCTTTCATCTTGTGACCTTCCGCACACTTCGGGCATGTTTGCTGTCCACGGCACTTCTCTGCATGGTGATTATATTTATTGCATTTGAAACAGCGGGTAACTTTGACATAGTCTTTCCAATTACATATGTTCCAACACAGTTTTATCTTTTTGTCCATAAGTTGCTTTCTGATAGTGGAACTGATTTGCACAACTATTGTGTTATTTTTCTTTTTGTCACGAAACTGGAAAACCGGCTTTATTTCCCCTTTAAGTCCCTCTATTTCCTTGTTTTGCGCCTCAAGAACTTCGGCCACATTTTCTAGTGTAATCTCCTCAGGAGCGTTGAAAATTATGATCCTTGGACTTCTCTTCTCCGGGACCACCGCCTCAAGTTCATCCCCGCATTTCTCTTTTATGCTATTGCATATGACATCCAATTCTTCTTTCTCTCCGGTCTTAATTAAAACGTTCCCATTTTTCAGTGTATTCAATGCCTTAATACCCACTTTTATTGTTACTGGGTTTACCTTTGTCTTGATCAAGGTTCTAATATATTCCGCACTCTGATTGTTCTTACTTTTAACGAACAAGTTATAATCTTTCTTGCCCTGTTCATTTAAACTGCTGTGCGCAATTTCCGAATATGTTCGCCGTTGTCCACCTGCTGTCGCCATTTCCAAGGTAATTTGAGACCGGTTAAACGTATTACTGGGCATTCCCCTGGATTTTGATGATACAATGCAAGCTTGTGTTTTCAAAAGTTCAGTTTGTGCTGTTTTTAATTGCGTTTGTACATTTTCTAGTTGTTGATCTTTCTCAATCTGACTGCTTTTAAGTATAGGTATTGCTCTCCTTAAGTCGCCAACAGCATGTACAATGTTCTGCTTGAGGTCTTGGCGCAGGTTTTTGCTGGCTTCAGTCACATTTAATAGTACTTTAAAAGCACCTTCAATGAGGTTATCCGTTGCATCCGCCATTTTCTTCTGTCTCACGGCTTGGAAGTGTTCTGCCTTAAAACCCCGTGTTTTCACAATCTTCACAGCTAATTCTCACAACAATAATATCTATACTTACACAACTCTGGATGTTCAATGCTTAATGTTTCTAATATTCATTAAAATCAACGTAAATATCTAAATGTTCGCAATAACCTCACACAAACACGGCCTCCTTAAAGCTTCAAAATCACGACTCTATGTATGTATGTATGTATGTGTGTATGTGTGTATGTGTGTATGTGTGTATGTGTGTGTGTGTGTGTGTGTGTGTGTGTGTGTGTGTGTGTGTGTGTGTGTGTGTGTGTGTGTGTGTGTGTGTGTGTGTGTGTGTGTGTGTGTGTGTGTGTGTGTGTGTGTGTGTGTGTGTGTGTGTGTGTGTGTGTGTGTGTGTGTGTGTGTGTGTGTGTGTGTGTGTGTGTGTGTGTGTGTGTGTGTGTGTGTGTGTGTGTGTGTGTGTGTGTGTGTGTGTGTGTGTGTGTGTGTGTGTGTGTGTGTGTGTGTGTGTGTGTGTGTGTGTGTGTGTGTGTGTGTGTGTGTGTGTGTGTGTGTGTGTGTGTGTGTGTGTGTGTGTGTGTGTGTGTGTGTGTGTGTGTGTGTGTGTGTGTGTGTGTGTGTGTGTGTGTGTGTGTGTGTGTGTGTGTGTGTGTGTGTGTGTGTGTGTGTGTGTGTGTGTGTGTGTGTGTGTGTGTGTGTGTGTGTGTGTGTGTGTGTGTGTGTGTGTGTGTGTGTGTGTGTGTGTGTGTGTGTGTGTGTGTGTGTGTGTGTGTGTGTGTGTGTGTGTGTGTGTGTGTGTGTGTGTGTGTGTGTGTGTGTGTGTGTGTGTGTGTGTGTGTGTGTGTGTGTGTGTGTGTGTGTGTGTGTGTGTGTGTGTGTGTGTGTGTGTGTGTGTGTGTGTGTGTGTGTGTGTGTGTGTGTGTGTGTGTGTGTGTGTGTGTGTGTGTGTGTGTGTGTGTGTGTGTGTGTGTGTGTGTGTGTGTGTGTATGTATGTATGTATGTATGTATGTATGTATGTATGTATGTATGTATGTATGTATGTATGTATGTATGTATGTATGTATGTATGTATGTATGTATGTATGTATGTATGTATGTATGTATGTATGTATGTATGTATGTATGTATGTATGTATGTATGTATGTATGTATGTATGTATGTATGTATGTATGTATGTATGTATGTATGTATGTATGTATGTATGTATGTATGTATGTATGTATGTATGTATGTATGTATGTATGTATGTATGTATGTATGTATGTATGTATGTATGTATGTATGTATGTATGTATGTATGTATGTATGTATGTATGTATGTATGTATGTATATATATATATATATATATATAACAAGACTCCTCAGGCAAATAAATCGCGGCAGCCTCTATTACGAAATGGGTTCCAACAGAGTTCTTCAAAACGCCACAATTTAAAAAAAATCAACATTGAGTTGTGTGCAGCTCTTACACAAGCAGGAATTCCTCTCAATGAGGTGAACCCTCCTGCCTTCAAGGGATTCCTTGAAAAATACACAAAGATGTCAATGCCGAATGAGAGTACTTCAAGAAAAAACTACATGGAGCCTGTTTACCAAGAACTATACAAGGAATCTAGGAGAAAGTGTCTGATTGCAATGTGGGAATCTTGTAGATGAAACCATAGACATAATGGAACCATGTGTTTTGAACATTTTAGTTTTTTCCCTTAGCAGGGGAGAAAGTTAAACCCATGTTGTTAAAAATGTATGAGCTGCAGAAAGTCAATGCCAGTACAGTAATGCAACCAATTATGGACTTTTGTCAAAAACTCTGGCCTGCTGGTATGGAGTTTGAAAAACTTCTTCTTTTGGTTACGGACCAGGCTCCATACAGCTTCTTCACCAGCTCATGGTCCCTGACAGAAATGCAACGACTCAGTACATCAGTAAATAATTCCAGGTACACAATGATACCTGAAGCTGGACTTGTGGTTCTGATTACACTTACATCACGTGCAACCAGAAACAAAAGTCCAGCTTCAGATATCACTGTGTATCTGGAATTATTTACTGATGTACAGACTGGTTACATTCCTGCCAGGGACCTTGAGCTGGTGAACAGAATGTATATGGTTTCAGCTGTTAACCAGTTGAAGCCTTTGTTTCCTAAGTTGAAGCATGTGACATGCTTGGTTCATGCCCTTCACAGGGTTTTTGGATCCACTCGCTGGGGATTTTGGATCGAGTGTGCTGCTATGTTGTGTGAGAATTTTGACAAAATTAAAGAGTTTGTGCTTTCTTTATATCCAGCCGACGTAGGTGCAATTTCCAAGGCACAGCAACTTGTGTTACCGGAGAAAATACATAATTTGCAGACAGAACTATATTGTGTCCATAGTTACAAGTACCTGACTGCAGCTATTAAACTATTAGAAGAACAAGGTTTGGAAAAGGAGAAACAGTGGGATATTTTTATTTCCGTAAGGGAGCAGTTAGATGCCTTTGCCAAAGACAAACTTCAGTTTAGCCTTCAGAAGAATCCTGGCATTGAGGATTTCGCCACATCTGTAGAATTACCATTCCGAGAGAATACAATATTTGCCCCACTGGTTTCTGTGGATGTCGAAGGAAGCTTTAGCATCTGCAAATACATTCTACCTCCTAATAGAAACAAATTTACTTTTAAAAATATAGAATTACTTAATGTCCTGAGGTATAACACCTTCATGTGCTTTCCCTCTTCTGATGAGTGATAATTTGATGTACTTGTTTGTAATTAAATACATTAGAATAGAGGAAAGAGAAATTGTTGATTTAGTTGAATAAACCAGCACCTTTTTGTACATTTTTACCTTATTTGTGCACCTTTTTCCCTTCCTTTTTTCATCTGAAAATTGCATCTAAAAATCCTAACTCTGCTGATTACATTAGTTCAAACTTTGATGTGACGTTGTACCTGAAAGTCCACCTCTTGCATACATTGACGGTTCACAGTACTTCAATAATACCTTTGGTGATAAATTACTTTCCATGTGTTAGTGAATTGCTGTTTATTCTGCGGGTAATTGAGTTGGCTAAAAGCTTGATCTTCATTGGTTTGTAATATGACCCGCCATAGCAAACGATACTCTCCGTTTATGACCCAACTGCCCAGCTCCAAGTGCATTTGCATGTGTTAAGTTTGCAAGTGCACCTTTATGTAGTATTCTCCACGTAGAAGAGGACTTTTATTGACGTAGCGCTAAGGGACTTTCGTAATGCAATGCACCTGATGGATGTCATAGTCAAGATTCTCCGTTGTTGCGCAGTCACAGAGAGGATGTCCTGTGTCTTACGCCTCACTCACAAAGCGGTTTTTAATCCTAAGAAAGTGAATAGAACGTCTTCTTTGTGGCAATAGTATTTTGTGTAAAAGACGGCATTTGCCGCATTCTAACGTGTCTCTCTTACAGAACAAGTTCCTGATACTCTTTATTAAAATGTGTCATTCCACAGAAACCACCAGCTGGTAATAAATATATACTTCGTCTGTCCCAAAATAATAGACGCATTCCTGCAATGAGGTGATCTGTTCATTCATCTAGATGGTTCAACAGCTTTTTCACTTTCCTTGCTTCTTGGTCGTAGAGAGTCTCTATTTTATAAAGTCGACTTTGTCTGAAGCATTAAAAGAGCACATCGTTCAAATGGGACAAGTAAAGAATATTGGGGATTGGCAACGGAGATATATTTGTGTTTATCTCCTTCGTTCTAGTAGCAATGTTGTCTTGACTTGAGGTCCAATGAATGAAAGTACCAAGCATTTTACTTGTAGTATAAGAACCATTGACTGCATGTACGTATACAAACAAGACTAGACCTTTGTAATGAGTGGTACGATTACTGCTGCTGATGTTTCATCTAACATGAAAACACAATTGATAGTGTGACGCCGGCCCACAACAGTGGTGGTGGCGGCGATGGGACACAAAGAGCTATCCAGATTATTCGAGAATTGTAGTATGACGCAGCCGCAACGCGCAGCGTGGACGGTGAGCCGGGTTGCCCCACCCCACTGGCGGTTGGCCTATCAAAGACGCGGATGGTTAAGCTTCCCCACACAACTCACGCGAGCGAACACGTGACTGTAACAATGAAAGCAGAAGAAAGAAAAAGGACTTTTGTTGTGCCTTCTCGTGACTTCTGGCTGAGTTATCGCGGTGCGTGTGTGTTTGGAGAGTTTCTCGAAAGATTGTGCGACGTCATCTCCAGTATAAAAGGACGCGAGACAGCAGCAAAGTCAGACAGTCAATGCGTTAGTTAGTCAGTTAGTTTAGTTTTAGAGTTAGAGCTACGGTCAGTGAGCGTGAGCCAGTTGTGCGTGTGTGCCGTCGTATATACGTCATAAGAAGATTGACGAGCGTCGAGGACATTGTAGTTAGTGTATGAGAGACTAAGTGAAGTGAAAGTGAAGAAAGACACTAAAAATACTGAGGAATATTACGAGAAGTAAAAGTTTTGAGTTGTGATAGCACGGAAGACCGTAAACTGTGTTAGTCACGAGAAGAAGGTTCTATATTTGTAGTAAAGGTTTAGAGGACAATAAAGCGATAGAAAAGTAACTAGACTGGAATTTTGCCATTTGTTGCACTGCAGTCAGAAGTGGGATTCGTCGAGTTGCCATTTTGTTACATTGCTATCAGAATTGAACGCCACGATGGAACGAGAATCGGAAACCAGGATGAAGGCAATGCTCAAGAAACTACTGGCTGGTGTGGAGGAAATGAAGACGGAAGTGAATTGCAGAATGGACAAAATGGACACAAAACTATCACCAAATTGAAGAACGTAAACTCTGGAATGGAAGAAACGAATACAGAAATAAAGGTGGAAATAAATAACGTAAACTCTGGAATGGAAGAAGTGACGACAGAAATGAGGAATGTGAAGGAAGAAATATAAAGGAAATGAACAACGTGAATTCCAGAACGAAAGAAATGAAATGTGGAGTGGAGAAGCAAGGAAGCAAAGTAAAAACATGAAAATCTGAGTTGGAACAGATGAAAGCAGGGACGTCCGAGGTGAAGACGGCGAAGATTGACGGGAAACTGGTCGGCATGAAGAAAGACACGGAAGAATTTGGCGGGAAGGTGGGAGACCTCTGCCAACGCGTGGACGTTGTGTAGGAGGTCGGAGAACGTCTTGGCACCCTGGAAGGAAGAGTTGACGGAAGCGTCAAGGAACTGGATGTCAGGGGCGGTAGGAATTGCGCGGACCTGGGTCGCTGAGGATCTTCTAGAGGAGTGTGTCGGGGATGTTGCCAACCAGAACATGTGAAGAACTGCCAACAGGGAAGCCTACCAGCAAGCGACGAACAAGTAAGAACTAGCTTAGCGTGAGATATAGAGGAACCGTCGGAGTCATCCAATCAGGAGCCGTGAACAGAAGAATGGAGGACGACTTCATCGTGGACGGCAGGATACAGGGGAAACAGTGTCGGGTACGACTGAACACATGTGGAGCAGCGACCGTGATTCGACCGGATGTGGCGGAAGATATACGAACGAGGAAATTGGATCGACCTTACAAGATAGCGACACATTTGGGTGACACCATGCCTGTGGAGAAGGAGGCTTGGCTGGAGTTGACCTTAGGGAGAGCGTTATGGGACTGTAGGTGTTCGTCGTGAGGGTGGCTGAGGAGGTGACACTGGGACTGTATGCCCCGAACTCAATGAAGAACACTTTGATTGCTTTAGGACCACTAAAGAGGTTGATATTACTTCATCGTTTTTGGTTAGCCGATGGCTCACAGCAACGAAGTCGGCCTAGCATGCTCTCATTATCTGGATATATAACAAAATTCAGAGGAGCGCCTTTTGAGTAGGATGAAAATTCAATAACCCCCTCCTGTTTAAGCATTTTGAGTACACGGCTTTTCGTGTATTTGAGCTGTGATGCTTCATTATTAAATTGCTTCATGCATGGCTTACACAGCCACATTTTCCCATTATGCTTGCTTATTTGAGTGGCTGTCAATTTAGAAATGTCTGATAAAGCAGTAATGTGATTTACCGTACTTTTCTGTCATAGCAGATTAACATTTAAGTTTTCGCCCCCCCCCCCCCCAACCCCTCTGATATAAATAAATGATGGAATTGTCGATGTGTAGACCAACTACAGACATAGAGGTCGCTTTGTTTTGACCTCAAATTTCTCTATTTGGTGGGGACTTGCAAGCAATTCAATTCCATTAGAACTGAATACTGGGAATAGCTATTTTGCAGGGTAATTGCTCACTTTATTGGGATTCGTAATTGTAGGATATTTTGCAGCGAGCAAACACCAAGCAAAAACGTATTCGTCGCGGTTTCTAATGTTTATCATAGTTTGCTTATTCCTTATTGAGGCAGATAGCTCCATATAGCGTGATGCATTTAAGGGTTCATAAAAGATAACGCCAGTGACAAGGCTTTGGACTGCGAGCAAACATTTTGAAATTTCCTTCCCTTCAAAGTTTGATGTATTTTCCATGATTTCATCGACCACAGAGGAGTATAAGACCTCAAGATTATTTGATTGAAGGCCCAAATTATTCTTGCTGTTAAAAAAAAGCGATTTCTGTGTGCTCTTTGTCAGGACTTTGAATAATGTATATGAGCACATGAACTGTTGATATTAAATTCTAGACTGTTTTTTCCTTACCAAAGAAATTATCTCTCCCAGCACAAGATTTCTGAATTCCTGCAGAAATTCATGCGGTCAATTATTTCTAGACTGTTCTCAACTCTGCTATAGAAAGGGCGCATTTTTTAGCGCCGATTCAGTAACTTTACATTCTATGTGGTTACGGCTAACCCCTTGTGTTTTAGTTGTTGGCTGCTTGTGGAATATGTGATAATAGTCCGACTTGGATGTTTGGAGTTGAGGAGATCCAGTCCTTAACCATACACCTCTTCCGCCTTCCGTTGTCTCTTGGAATCTTGGAATAAAGCTTAGTCGTCTTCAGCCTCTGGCTCCGGGTTCAAGGACATTGGTTTAGAGACTGAAACAATAGATACAAAACAGAATTCTCTAGAACTGGCTTGGGCAAAATCGGCTCAACTGGGCCACTCATGTTCTTGCCTCACTCCACAGGTCATCCCTCCTCCCCTTCACTGCTGTTCAGGTTCCGACACAGCTCATGCAGTGGCGAGTAAGGCTGTTTCCTGAAGAGTGGTAGAGAGAATTTGTTGTAAGTTACAAGAACAGGAAAGTTTGCTGTTTAATATGCGGAAATATAAAGCGTTACAATACCAAACGTCACGTTGATCAGAAGCATAAATCAAACTTTGGTGATGTTACAGGCATTTGTTTACTATTTCAATGGGTACTTTCTGAATACTCATATTTCTAAACATATAAAGGGGACGATAAGATTCCTTTTATAGGGGTTTAGTTTCTTATTATTTTATTTAATATAAACAATTGTATTTCGTGTTTCAAGGTTTGAACACAATATTAAGCTTAAAACAAAACAATTAATGTTGATCAAATAGTTTTACAATATTTTAAGGCTAAATAGCATGGCACTTTATTCCTTTATTATGAAAGAGAAACAATTAATATGTTAATCTAAGGCAGCGTAAGAATATTACTTCCGTAAGGTAAAGGAAGGTTATAAAGGTAAGGGTAAAGGGTACAGAACAGAGGGGGACGCCTTGCTCACGTCGACCTACACAGGTCTATTGTGGCTACCAACTCCCAGGAGGCAGGGATGAATGAGGGAACCGAAGGGGTGCTATCAGACTCGCAGCTAGACAGGCCCACCAGAGACGCGTGGAAGTCCCTAACAAGTGCTGAGATGTCTTCATCCCGGCGCTAGACCCCGCCAAGCAGCCAGCATCACACCGCGGGTCCCGATCGGCATCGCACGAAGCGTCCCGTTCCCCACTCGACGGAGGACAAGGGCCACGAGACGCCACCCAGCGCCGAGAACAGCAGTTACCATGCACAGTCATCCGCGCCATCTGCCCGACACTGCCACACTACATGCCGGGAACTGTACCACCTGTAAGATGATAAGGAAATGGAATGAAAGGAAACGATCGAAAGGAAACCGTGGTATGAAATAATGTACCCCAGCATTCCTATAAGTGACATGGGAGAACCACGGAAAAACCTATATCAGAGTGCGCGGCCACGGGGATCGAACCCGTTACCGCCTGAGCCATCTCGCTTGGTAAGGTTATAAACTTTATTATGTAATTTGCCTAACCTCAGTAGGTGGTTGTAATAGTTAATGTATGCAAAATAAGTTTAATATAAACAAAATAGTAACAGTGCAGAAATTACTATCGCGCAGGTGGAACGACGCTACCACTGCAAATGTTTCAACACCCTTTGTCTCACGGCAAGAGCATGTAGGGTGGGCGAGGCAAGTTCAATCGCTACCTCCCCTCTCGTGCCCATGCTTGCGTTACAAGTTACACATCTAAAAATTCATGATTAATACAAGTTAAATAGAACCAAAATATTTTTTGATGCCCTGAACATTATTATAATGAAAACGATGTTATACATGATTGTTTATTTAATAATAATAATAATAATAATAATAATAATAATAATAATAATAATAATAATAATAATAATAATAATAATAATAATAATAATAATAATAATAATAATAATAATAATAATAATAATAATAATAATAATAATAATAATAATAATAATAATAATAATAATAATAATAATAATAATAATAATAATAATAATAATAATAATAATGACGATGATGATGATAAGGATAATAATAAGGATAATGATAATGATAATTGTTATTTTTTCCTATGCTCTGATGAGTAAGGAAGAATTAAAGGCAAGCACAAATTCATTCTGTTTGAACGAAAGATTAAAGCACGTTGTTTCCTTAATTTGACTGAACAAGCAATATAGAGCTTAATGTGATTATGTGGCTTCTAAATATGTATATGTAAATACGTATATGTATATGTGCTGCTATATATATATATATATATATGCTATATATAGTGCACAAAAAGTAAAATGGAGGGGGTGGGAATTTGGGAGCATCCGAAATACTACATTTGTAGATCCGGACGTTTCGAGTAAATGGATTTAGTTCTCGAAAGGAGACACTCGGATGTTTCTAGCACATGAATTTCGAACATCTGAGATAGCCTAAAAGCAGGTCTTCTGGGTATGAAATGCATTAATGTCAAAAACTAGAGCTCTATGCCACAGTAGAGCTGTGGTAAAGTGCCGGCTTCTAAAACTGAAGTACGGAGGTTCAAATACTAGTGGATGTTTGTTGTTCCCTTCCTCCCTTTCTCCCTTCCTCCCTCCCTTCCTCCCTTTCTCCCTTCCTCCCTCCCTCCCTTCCTCCCTTTCTCCCTTCCTCCCTCCCTCCCTTCCTCCCTCCCTCCTTTCCTTCTTTCCTTCCTTCCTTCCTTGCTTCCATCCATCCATCCTTCCTTCCTGCCTCCCTTCCTCCCTCCCTTCCTCGCTCCCTCCCTCCCTTCCTTCCTCCCTTCCTCCCTCCCTTCCTCCCTCCCCCCTCCCTCCCTTCCTCGCTCCCTTCCTCCCTTCCTCCCTTTCTCCCTCCCTCCCTTCCTTCCTCCCTCCCTCCCTTCCTACCTCCCTCCCTTCCTCCATCCCCCCTCCCTCCCTTCCTCCCTCCCTTCCTCCCTCCTCCTCCCTCCCTTCCTTCTTTCCTTCCTTCCATCCTTCCATCCATCCTTCCTTCCTGACTCCCTTCCTCCCTACCTCCCTCTCTCCCTTCCTCCCTCCCTCTCTCCCTCCCTTCCTTCTTTCCTTCCTTCCTTCCATCCATCCATCCTTCCTTGCTGCCTCCCTTCCTCCCTTCCTCCCTCTTTCCCTTTCTTCCCCCTCTCTCCCTTCCTTCTTTCCTTCCTTCCATCCATCCATCCTTCCTTCCTGCCTCCCTTCCTCCCTCCCTCCCTTCCTTCCTCCCTTTCTCCCTCCCTTCCTTCTTTCCTTCCTTCCTTCCTTCCCTCCTGCCTCCCTTCCTCCCTTCCTCCCTCTCTCCCTCCCTTCCTTCTTTCCTTCCTTCCATCCATCCATCCTTCCTTCCTGCCTCCCTTCCTCCCTTCCTCCCTCCCTCCCTTCCTCCCTCCCTCCCTCCCTCCCTTCCTCCCTTTCACCCTTCCTCCCTTCTTCCCTTCCTCCTTTCCTCCCTTCCTCCCTTCGTCCCTCCCGGCCTCCCTGCCTCCGTCCCTTCCTCCCTTCCTCCCTTCCTTCTATCTTTCCGAATTCTATCTAAAACGGGAAAGCTATTTTTACAACATTCCAAAGGTATAGGATACAACTGTTTCGTTAACTGGAGCTCTTTCATTTTAAGGTATAAACCAATTAATATTCATTTACAATTGAATAGCTGATAATAAGCAAATGTAAGTAAAACATTGCTTTCACACGTATTGTATGCTTCATAGCATTTCCACTGATGCAAGCTTAGAAAGTTAAAATTATTGCTATTAATCTGTTATGCTGGAGTAGTATGATGTTAAACTACTTCCATTACTACTATCATTGGTGCAAGCTTTGGTCATAACATTTGTTAATCAAGAGTAAAAAGCGAATATGACCATTATGTAATTTAATTTTATAGCTATTTAAACACAATTTATTAGTAATAATTGATAGAAAAAAGAAGAATTCTAGCAGCAATTATTGTCGTTAATCAAGTTAGCAAACGTATCGTCTGACATAATATTTCAATTGCGTAAATGCTATGCGCTAAAGGCGCAGAGTTGTTTCTTCCTTGATCATCCTTCAATTATTCAAAAACCGGTCGCCCACATGCTGCTTGGGTAGACAAGGCCTTTGACCTCACACAACCTTTGCTCCTTCCAGCTAGGGATGACCAAAGAGCGCATACGCGACGTGGCCGCAGTTTCTTTTATGAGTGATTGTACAGTTGCGGCCTCTCTACACAATCGGCCGGGCAGGTGGAGGTGGAAGGCTCAACCTCTGTGGAGGGAGGGAGGGAGATACCTCCAGGCTGCTGCAGCAGTACTTGGCAGCTCGTGACTTGTCGCAGTGGGCGTGCACCATATTACATCCTCTCCACCTTCACTCCCGCCATCTTTCTCACTCTCTGTCCCTCTCCCCCCTCTCTCTCTCTCTCTCCCTCTTCTGACACATACACACACACACACACGCACACACACACACACACTTCTAATTCGCAATTCATATGGGCAATTAGCCTCTCATGTTTTGCTATGGTTCTGTTTTGAATGATCAATGTCACAACAACCATTATTTGTCCAGATGCCGTTTCTCTCACTCACAAACAATAAGCACGGAGAACAGCTTCCCTTCTAAGGATAAACCCGAAAGATTTTTCTCCTTTAATTTCGTCATGTTATTCATTTCCACACTTTCATAGATTCAAATTTCCCGCTATGAGCAGAACAAGTGCATGGAATTTGCTGCCAGAAACACAAACATAACAAATAATAATAAACATGGTAGGAAAGTAACAATTCCAAACTCAAGTAGTGGCCTAAGTAAATTATAATATGAAGAATAATTATATGAATTTATAATGGTTTGATGAAATAGACGTTACTCTGTTTACAACATTAACTTAACTATCATTTTAATATAGAAAATAGTACATTATATTTAGAAACGTCATGTTAGCTAACCGCGTAGCAGGTTGATTGGAACTTCTGCTAAATGACAGGAAGGGAAATGCTCATAGCAAGGAAAACGGAGAAGGAACTGAAACTGGATTTGCACGAGAACGCTTTGCGTTTCCGCGGTAAGAATCGCATCTCTTGAACCTGTCGATTATATAACGTTAACTTGCCGTGCTCCGAAATGCATGCTTCATCCCATTCCCCGCAACCTCTTGCCTAGAAGCTTCCTTCACCAGTCGTAAACTCTCGTTTATGCGTCTCTACAGCTTGTTGGCTGAATGCGCTGGCATTTGGTAAAGGGAGCGCGGGAAAATTAAACGAGCAAGCTCATATAGAAGAAAGTTCGACATTCGACCTACTCATATGCATGCCTATAGAGATACATACACATTCAGATACAGGAAAAAATTAGTGGGTGTGCAGTTGTGAATATGTGATCACCCAGGAACCGCCACTGGTTTCATCTGGAAACAGAAAATATGTAACTGTTAATACAGTACATTTTGTATTTCAAAGTAATGTTTATTTGACGGTTTGCAGATAAAAGTACCCACCTTTGGTATACTTCTGACACTTAGAAAATTTCTGTATAAATTACTTTAAATGAAATTTAGGGTTTATTTATGGACACTCTAACTGCTATGGTTCTCAGCGTCCCATTCTATACTGGACGTGAAAGACCGCTTAATTTTGCCCAGAGACGTTTCAGGTTCTTTTACGTGCTGTAAATCTACCCCACGGGACAACCTTCTTTGCTTCCCTTCCGAAGGAAGCCATGCTACAGAACGGAATTTCAAAGGCATCGCATAGTAACCAGCTCTTAAACCATTTCTATAATTTTTCTATAAACTATAATTTAAAGCCTATCGTATTCCCATATTCTCCTTGCGCCTACAAGAAAATTAGCAATAAGAAAATTTCTGAAAATATTTATGTCGATTGAAATGTGGTAGATAGAGAAATAAACATTTGCAAGAATTTAGGAGTGAGTATGGCTCTACATATATTTGCGAACAGAGTTTCTCCAAATTGAGCTATATTAAACGTCTGTATCACAATGTGTTACGCGACGATCACTTGGTGAATCTTCTAAGGCTATGCACTTCGACTTTGTCGCTAAATATTGATACACTTCTTAAACGTAAGCAGTACCAAACAAGTCACCAATGAATAGATGTTTATCGCGTAAGATTTGAAAGTGCCTTCGTAAGTCAAAACCTACGTACGTGTAACCAACCTGCCACTGCAACACAATGCACGTTTGAGTGCAAAAGAGGGGCAAAGTCCGCGAATAGTGGAAGGAACCACATCCAACCTCTCTTTCCTCACAAAGGTTGGACATTGCTGACTTGGGTTAAGTTGAAATTCACTGAGACGAATGCAGTTTTAGAAGATCTCTTGAAGTTAACATTATTATTATAAAGGAGATCCGCTTACCTTGCATTATGAAGCCCAATGCCTTGAAGATGTAATCTCGGAGAAAAATAAATTACCTCCTTGATCTAGATTATCGTAGATGATGGCTGATGAAACCACAAGCTACAGTAACTTGAATAAGTTAACCCACGAGCCTTTATACCATAATAAGAATCCTTTGGAAATTCCGAAGGTTCTTTGCATTTTATGCGCTCAAGAATGTGTGATATAGCCCGGGACATAAAGTACTTACTATTGTAAGTCGCCCTTGGGATATATGCCTCTGTTGTGAGATTCCCTTGTGGTCTACCGGGAAAGTACGAATCGGTTGCGGATTTTAATGTCATCCTGACAAGTTGGCCATGGTAACTTAGTGGTTAGAGCAGCCGCTCGATAAGTGGTAGATTCGTGGTTCAAATCCCGGCTGTGACATTGAATTTTTCAGTCCTGATTCCACCTCTTAAACATTGCCCACACACGGCTTGTGTGTTTAAAAACACCAGCAGTAAGCTTGTTGGCATAAATAAATAATAACAGATTTACTGTCTAAACATTTTCAGTTGCCTTTTTAGTGCGACTATAACTGTAGACCTGATTTATTTCATTTATTTCAAAGACAACTTTGGAAGTTCTAAGGGATCTTTGAAGTTTTTGTTTATATTGTTAAAACAAACCCTTCGTATCTTTTCCTTAAAGTACAGCCGCCAAGTGTTTGCAAATTATATTCAATGAAAGAACACTGCTCACTAGGTAAATAGCCTGTTTGACGTGAAAGAAATACGTTCTTCGGGGACTCTAGAATTTTTATGTGAGCCTTTTCTTTATTGTTTAGAGGTTTAGACATTTTGTGTGATACTTTTTGTGTAAGTTAAAATGTCTGGCGAAGCAAATGGAGATCTGTTTATTCCACGCACTTGAGAGAAACCTTTGGGAAGTTCTATTCAATGAAAAGGGTTACATGGTTTCAAAGATCCATAGCTTGTTTGAACTGAAACAAATACGTTTTTGTGTAAAGCTAAAATATCGATATCAGCACTTTCCAAGCGATACTATGCGGTGGTCTATTTTGTGTGTTTCTTCTCCCAGTGCTGCTGGCAGGCTGAGGTTCAGCCTGAAGATTGTTGCTGCGTAGCCACCCTCAATAGGGTTTCACCTCAGGTAGGATTTTACGGGAAAGGTCATTTAGCGTGGTTTGTTCTTATTTTGGGTTGATTTGGGGTTTAGAAGGACGCTTTTGCTCTTCGACAACTATCCTTTAGGATGCACCAATTCTCTGCACCCTGGTGGATGTGAAAAACTAAATTTTAAAATGTTTCATTTACATTAATGGGGATAAATTTGAGAGCCGAACAGCTCTTGAGTGGGATTAGTATGGAGCTCAGGTTTAGTTGCTCTAGTGTTATCTAGTGTGCCCGCAAGCCATGGGGGAACCCCATATCGTCTGAAGCGGGGTATCCTGGGATCATAATCCCCAAGAGACCTAATCAGGGCACTTTGATGTGTTGGTAATTTTGCGAAGAGTTGTGCAGCCCGGCGTCTAATTTCATTCTCCACGTATGGAAGAGATGAGACTTGGTAAAGCAGTCTCACGGGGAAAAGATGGACCAGAGTCCTCCGTTCTACGCCCTTTGCAGCCATAAAACCCAGTTGTCTGCAGCCATGTCCCAGATTCGCAGACGTAGGTATAGTATAAGGGGGATAATGGGGGCTCGGAAAAGGTGTAGCTTTAGGCTAACTGGCATCATAGTGCACAAACAATAGTAGTGCTCTGTGAGCATCCGCGAAAAAGGTTCACTACGCTTAGTAATGGGGAAAAATAATATTTTATACATGTTTTTCAAATCTGTCTTGTGTCTCTCCTCTCTCTCCCTCTCACTTTGCTAATTCATTTCATTACTTTTGTTGTATCAATATATGTCTAGTGCCCCTCGTAGAATCTGTATCATCAGACACTGTATCATTTTTTTTAATTAACGTCCTCCAACATTGTGTCATATCAGACGAACGAATGAAATGAAATGGGTGAAATGATGCTCAAATGAGCCCGAGGTCCATGGAGCTTTAAGTTACCCGACATTCGTCTTCTCAGGGTAGGGAAAACCTCTGAAAAAAACCTTACCCGGATAACTTACCCTAAGCGAGATTCGAACTCGCAACCTCTTGAACGTGAGGCAGACACGCTAACCATCACGCTACCGAGGCGGGGACACTGTATCAGCTTTGTGGACTTGCATATACAGGAACATCAAGGATTTGGTTAGATATTGTACTACAACAGTGGGAGTAACGCTATAAATGTTGCGATAGAGCTAGAGGCTCCTATTAGTAAGGCTTAGTGGCCCAGAAGTGATAGTCAATATAATTTAATAAATTTGTTAGCATAATAAGCTTAATTAAAAAATGTTGTTACAACCTTATTAGCAGAAATGTTTAGAAAAAGGAAAAAAAATTATGGTGGGATAGGGAGTTTGGAAGCTGGAAACAGCGAATCCGTAGACAAGGATATTCCCACTCCAGAGTCCTTCTAGCAGCAAGTGCACTAGACATGTAAGGGGACGGCTCACCTTCGATCGAGACACCTTGCAACACTGTCGCATACTGTGACGAGCTCTACTATGTTCAAAAGCTGGCTCATTATTTGTGAAGCGAAGTTTACCTCAACTTCACCGGGCACTTCGTCTGGCAACAAGGCCGCAACCAAGACGTCATCTTGTAATACTTCCTCCTAACTTTCAACATTAGTGATGCATGGCCGCGCCGTAGCCGAGTGGTTAGACCATTCGCTTCTCACCAAAGCGGCCCGGGTGCAATCCCAGGCAACCGCAAGTGGGATTTGTGGTGGACGAAGCGACGCTGGGGGGGGGGGTTTCTTCAGGTTCTCCGGTTTCCCTTGCCATCTCATTCCACCGGTGCTTCATCTTCATTCCATGTATCATCAGTGTCACCGTCTGCGGTGCCGTATGTAGTGAAAGTGGGCGTTAAACACTACAAACAGGTGTCGTGATGCCAGTTTCAGGCAGTAGAATAACGATACTCTACCTCCTGCTACAAGAGGCCAGAACGGAATCCACAGAGTCCTGTAGATACGAGTATCTGCATTTTCACTCCTGAGCTGAGGAAAATATGAAAAATGACCCTTTTTGGAAATCACGAGCAAGTAAAACTGACTACTGTACTTTCATATATTCCCCCAGAAACATATGTTGCATTAAAATAATTACTTTTTATATAAGGTATCTACGAGGAGCGTTCAGTAAGTTATCTATCCCAGTATATTATATCGCTACAGCAGGCATCAACTTGCACATGCACGTAGGGACATGTTTTGACATGTCTCAGTCACAGTTACAAACCAATCTGTGGCAAGAGCTGTCTATTAGAGGATAGCAAGTGCAGCGCTGAGCGGGTCTACAATGAACACGAGGGATTTGGAACTCCGTTCCGCGATAAACTTCCTTGCAAAGGAAGGGAAGAAGCTGAAAGAAATCTATGAAAGGATGATTGTTACTACCAAGTAAACTTTTGGTCAAAGCAATTTAAGTGAGGCAGGGAATCGATTGAAGGTGATCCACGTGGAAGCATCTTCAAAGGAAATGTGCCAAAGAATGGAGGATATGAGTTTGGAAGATCGTCTTTTTTTTTTTTTTAAAGGTGGAGGGGATAAATCTTGTTACGAGACCCCATGGTACTGTGGGAGTCGCCATTGAAGATGGCCACACCCACTAAAAAACCCCATCCACCGGATTAGGAAGGTGAAAGCCTGCTGCGGTACCGCCTGTAGCACCCGCGCATTCAGTGGTGAAGATAGAGCTGGTTCGCATAGCGTAACCAGAAGGAGTAAGGTTAGGAGCTTGGAGACGAGCTTGACCGAAGCCCAGCTTGCCCCCTAGCGGAGTCATAGATGGTTTGGTAGGAGTCATTTGTGATTGCTGTCAGGAATGAGGGTGCTATGTTGCTTGGCGTGTATACGCCGCGTCTGTTCGTGCGCCTCAGAAGTCTGGGAGCGTGTCGATACCCTGCATGCTGGATCCCTGAAACAATCTAAATATACATGTACATACACTAAGAACAAATGAAGTGCGTACAATTAGTCTCTTAGATTAGTGGTAGTTTGCGCGCTAGTGGCGTCGTCAGTCTAGAGTAAATTATAATTGTTACGTTCCGCCGTATGGCGTCGTCTGCAATTCATAATTAAGGTTGTTGATATACCATCCGGCATGGTCAATTAAGTGAGTGCATGTCCGTTGTATCGCCTGTTCGTCTGGAGTGCACACTTTGCGGGCAGTCTGTCTGAAATGCAGGTGCGAGCCAATGCCACTCCCGAGGGGGCCCTCATCCCCCTGGGTCCGCCTTATAAATAAGGACTTGAGGGTTATCTGAAGAGAAAGTGTAGGTATGAATGTGTGTGTGTGTGAGAGAGAGAGAGAGAGAGAGAGAGAGAGAGTGATGCACAGTTCACATGTGAATAACATCGGGGTAATTAACTAGGTTGTCCAGATATTGTTGCACATCAACATCTGGCTCCCCGAGACCAATAGCTCTCTGGAATAGAGATAGTGGCCTTGCATGTTTGTCGTGCGTTATATCATAATTTCCTAGGCTTTGAATTAGTTCGTTGTGGTTTTTGTTTTTCTTGTCAAGTAAGTTACAGGTGAGCCTTTTTATGAACTGTTCAATGGAATGTACTTTTAGCTCCTCGTGTAATTGGAGCGTTGGAGCTACTTCGGGTAGTCTCGCGATTATTCGGAGTACTCTATTCTGCATCGTTTGCAGTCTCTTTATGTGTGTTTTTGCTGCATGTCCCCATACGGGTGCAGCGTATGTTAGGATGGGCCGGATTAGTGTTTTATAGGGTGTTGTGCCATCTCTAACTTTAGAGTACTGTTTGTCTTGATTATTGGGAATAGCTTATTGAGTTGTGTATTTGCTTTGGCTCTTACGGTGTCTACGTGCTGTTTCCACGTAAGGCCCTGGTCCATTGTTACACCTAAGTAGGTGATGGTTTTGCTGTTCCATTGGATTGGCTCTTGTCCAAGCGTTAGTGGCTGAAGGCCGTGTTTACCATGACGGTGCTTAATTCGCTTGGTGAATACAATTGCCTGGCTTTTCCTGGTATTTACCTTTATGCGCCATTTCGTGAGCCATGGCTCTAAATCATTTAGAGCATTTTGTAGCCTGGTGCGTATAATCCTCGGCATGGTTGATTGTGTGACAAGCGCTGTGTCATCCGCATATAGATATCGGTCTACTCTTATCGTCTCTGGTAAATCATTTATGTAAATATTAAAGAGGGTGGGCCCCAATAAACTCCCTTGTGGGACCCCTGCCCTGATTGGCCGTCGCGTTGATGTCTCTGTTTCGACTGCCGTGCGGAACGTTCGGTGAGATAGATAGTCCTTTATTATGGCTATCATAGAGTCCGCGAATTCCAGTGATATGAGCTTTCTGAGTAGACCAGCGTGCCACACGCGATCGAAGGCCCGTTCAATATCCAAGAAGATGGCCCCTGTGGATCGGTTTTCGTTGAATCCTCGCGTGATGGATTCCGTCATTCGCAATAGTTGTAGCGTTGTTGAGTGCTGTGCCCGGAATCCGAATTGTTCGTTAATTACTAAGTTATTTTTTATTATGTGGTTCGTAAGTCTTTTGAGTATTATTTTCTCTAAAACCTTGCTCATAGTGCTGAGGAGGCTGATTGGCCTATAGTTTTCAGGCTGTGATTGGCTCTTTCTCGGTTTAGGGAACATGAGAATTTTGGCCTCTTTCCACTGTGGAGGGAATCTGCCTTTTTCAATTGTATAGTTAAATATATCTGCCAGTAGCTTCAGTGCTTTGGCCAGCAGATGTTTTAGTACTATATTTGGGATTTGGTCTGGCCCTGGGGCCTTCCTAGAGGGCAGGTGTTTAATGATCCATTTGATCTCACCCGCATTAGTTTTTCGCGTCTTATTATGCGTTGGTGTTCTACCGATATTCTCGACCATTGCTTCCGTTTCGTCCACATATGCTTGGTCTGACGGAAAGGCATTCGGTTCAAATGTGGCCTCTAGGGTGTCTGCAAATGCTTCGGCTTTGGCTCGGGGAGTTTCCGCTATTCCGTTAGGCGTGTGGAGGGGAGGGACATGTGTGTACGTACGCGTTAGGTTTCTGGCTATTTTCCAGATTTTATGGTTTTGTGGGTTGATGTTATTTAACACATCGTGCCACTGATTTGTTGTGTATTCTCGTATTCGTTCGTTCGCTTGAATGCTTAGTTCCGTGTACGCATTACGGTCTATTAAGTTACGCGATTTTTGCCATTTACGCCTCGCGCGATTTCTGTCTTGAATGGCTTGTCTAGTGTCGCGTGGAAATCTTTATGCAGAAGTTATAGGATATCTGATTGGGATGTGTTGATCGGTAGCGAGCTTAATTGATTCCACGATATGCTCAATAGCTTCGTCGTTTTAAGATCAATGTTATAGCTCATGAACTGGGCATTTCAGTTGGCACGGTTTTCAACATCATCTATACAGTCTTGATGATGTCAAAGGTTAGTTTTGAGACTCAGAAGGTGTTCTACTTTTGGAATTCATGCCACACAAGACAACCATTACTGCAAACATGCATGGTTCCATAATGGTAGCTTTACATGAGAATATAAAGCAGAAACGCTGTGGAAAGTAGTCGGATGGTGTTTCGCTGTTTCATAACAAAGCACCCACACACAACTCACGCATATCGCAGACTGCTATACAGGAGTGTGGCTTTGTAGAGCTTAACCATACACCCTACAGTCCAGACCTGGGTCCTAATGCCTACTTGATGTTCAGAAACCTTAAAAAATTCCTGTGTGAGTGACGATTTCCCAATGACAATACAGTCAAGGCAGCTATAACAGGGTATTTTGACACACAAGACGTTTCATTTTTTCTGAGGGTATTCAGTCACTGAAGGCAAAGGGGACTTAAGTGCATTGCAGTCAAGGGGGACCACACTGAGA
The DNA here is from genome assembly GCA_030765045.1 of Tenodera sinensis. NCBI lineage: Eukaryota > Metazoa > Arthropoda > Insecta > Mantodea > Mantidae > Tenodera > Tenodera sinensis. The sequence continues at coordinate 160,124,422 of CM060964.1, read as the reverse complement.
AATAATTAGGTGAGTTTCGTCATCGGATTTAATTTTCATGTTCAGGTAGGTGACTTACTGAATGACCCTCGTAATAAGGTATGTTCACAACAAAATTTAAGTATAAAATGTTTTAATATCCATTATGCTGTCCAGTTATTTTAATCTCGAGGTATAGAATAATACACAAAACAAAGATTCACTTGTGTCACAGGATATAGTCCCAATATGTTGTGATATGGTCACAAATCTTCATTTCTGCAACAGTACTTTCTAAAATTATCTATAATGCAGCAAACTGCTCATGTAGAACTGTTAGGTTTAAGTACATATAACATGTCAGCCTGCCAAAATGATACATTACTAATGCAGTATTCAGTATTAGCACTGTTTTTCTGGAATATCTTTGTGTTCACGTTGCCAGTACTTCTACAATTGATTACAAAGACAAACTTGCACAACAATGCTCAACAATGGACAAAAATGAAGCTAATTCTTATTTTAAATAAAACATATGATCCCTTCACATGAGTTAATATAAGCTCTATTTGAATTTTAAAATACAAACTCATTATCTGTGATTCTTTTATAAGAGATAATCCATAAATATAACTAAAAATAATATATATGGCACAACACAACTAATGATTATTCAATGCCACCAAAATGGCATATAAAAGGTGTTGCATAACTAGTTGAGGTTAACTTGTTCACGATAAGGTATAACAAGGTACATACGCTGAATGATATTACGTAGAGTCGGTAACTGTCAACGATACTAGTTAGTGTCTTCGCTACTTTGGTAATTGTTATATGGCTATTATTTACTTCATGTTCGTTATTTTGGTAGCAATTAACGGACTGGACTGGGCTACAAGCGGATAGGATTCCCATTGTTCGCACTCAGGACAATTGTATATGAGACACCTGGGAGGAAGGGACGAGATGAGAGCGCCCTACGAGCGTGTTGGAACCTAGACGAGAAGTGAACTCACCCCGAAGGTCAACAACCATGGGCGTCACGAAGGGGGGGGGGGCCAAGGGGGCAGCGGGCCCCCCTTGGAAGTTGGTAAAGTAATGTGTAATAATTACTGACTATTAAACTATTACTTTAATTTTGACGTAAAGAACAATTTTTATTTAGCAAAAATTAATACGGTTATCTGCAACAAATATTATACATTTTGACAATAAAATAATGAATTAATACTGTCTGATTGCAAACTTCCAACATGTGGCCCCTCCCTGGAAAAAAGTCTGCCGACGCTCATATCCACAACGTGTGCTGGAGATTCTTCATCTTGACTCTAGGATTCGCGCCAACTCTACGGGTTTCGACAGGGGCCCCCTAGCAGGTCAGGCGAGTACAGTGCCACCCATCCGTCCAGAACAGCAGTTACAGTTCGCAGATCCCCCCACAGCAGCACAAAACTCGTCCATCGCCAACATTTCCGACCCTTAAAGATCAGATTGAACGAAAAAGAAGGAACGGGGAATGTAATTATCCACCCCAGCATTCGCCTGGTGACCGAAAAAAATCTCAGGAAAAGTTCATGAGTCGGGAAGATAGGCCTCAACCAGAACCCGTTTAAGCGTGTTTTTATTTTTGAAATGCATCCGACAATGTATAACGTTTTCTTCAAGGCACACTGAGTGGACATAAAATGCCCCGCATTGTATCAAAAGATAGGATGTGTGCCCAAGGCTATATGTTGTCTGCTGCCACCTGGACTTCTCAGTACCTATGTAAAAGAAGGCTAGCGCCGTACATGCAACGTTCATAGTGAATGCTTCAATTCAGGATAACCGGGTTATAAGGCAAATATTTAAAATAATATCGAAGATATGTTATTGCCAGGAATAATAAGTTATATATTTAACGAGCGTTTTAATATTTTTTCATACATTCAGGGGGAAACATTGGAATTAACAATCAAACAGCCCTTGGACTTAGAAATGAAACAACACGCTCCGCGGGCTATTAGGTTTCCTGTGCCGGTTGGCATTGAGGGAACGTTGGGCGTCACAGTGAAGCACGGGATGCATGCACTTGCTTATATGTTTACTACCAATAAATCTTAATTGGCATTTATCACTATACCCTGTGTCGTAGTGCATACTCCAACTTGCTCACAGCCCCCAATAATAGGTGAGTATAGTCCACACAATCTTGTCAATTGTTTTCTAGTAAGAACAACAAACCAGATCTGTATTTTGTGTTGTTTTAAAACATATTTCTAGATATTCAGGATGAGTCTTTGGACTTTATAGTTAAAGATGACCATCCACAGGCTGTCCACCAGTTTGGTAGCAACAAGGAGGCCCAAACTGGGGTCAGTCTGGATGGCTCAGTTGGTTAGGAGTTGACCTACTGATCCCAAGATTGTCGGTTCGACTTTGGCTCAGACTGAGGTTTCAGTGTGCTTAAAATCGACAAAAAATTGATACTAGTGAATTTACAGGCAGGTAAAAGAACACGTGAGGAATAAACTCCCTACACACCAATGGCGCTGATGTGACCCTTGCAATAATTTACAGCGTCATTCACAAATAAAAGATATTTTAAAAGGCCCAAATAGGAGCCAGTTTGTGGATCTGAATACCGACCATCTTACAGACCACCTGTATCACTAGCATTGAAGCGCAAAACCTGAGATCTCCCCGCAACAAAAAAGTTAAAGGTTTGTGTTATTCATCCTCCTCATTCCATGCTTAGAATATAAACTTATCGCAACCACTTTCAAGGGGCGTATATGTTAGTTTCTCTACTACTAATAACAGTAAGTAAATATTGCGTTCCACCGAAATTTCTATGCTGAAATTTCACCGGAAGTACATGACTGAGACCCCCTAAACATAAAATAGTAACTTTAGAAACTGCGTGTATTTGACTCCGTTTGCGATCTTTGAACAATCTAAAAACGAAAAGCTGGTTAAAGACAAAAAGGTATTATTTGATTTCACGACCTTTCAAGGAATACGGCATGAAGGGTTTGGAGAAAATTCCCGAATCCTAGAGTATACCCTTTTGACGGAAGTTTCCTTATTTCTTATCTTCTCAAAAACGCTACAGCGATTTTGATTACAATACCACATACTTAAAGTATAAATGACTAAACAAAGGTCATTGCTTGAAATTCTGAAAAACAGCCTCTCAATTTCTCCTTCTACTGTACAGTTTTTCTATACGTCTTTTTTTATTTTTTGAGTGGATGAGAAATCCATTTATGGACCCCACTACGTTGAAGGACACACTGAGGAGTGTGGACTTTGTCTCCAGGGTACTTCTCTACCAAAAAATCTCTGCTGATGGGAATGTCGTGGAAGGTAAAAGGATGTTCGAACGAATACGAGAATACACAACAAATCAGTGGCACGATGTGTTAAGTAACATCAACCCACAAAACAATACAATCTGGAAAATAGCCAGAAACCTAACGCGTACGTACACACATGTCCCTCCCCTCCACACGCCTAACGGAATAGCGGAAACTCCCCGAGCCAAAGCTGAAGCATTTGCAGACACCCCAGAGGCGACATTTGAACCGAATGCCTTTCCGTCAGACCAAGCATTTGTGGACGAAACGGAAGCAATGGTCGTGAATATCGGTAGAACACCAACGCATAATAAGACGCGAAAAACGAATGCGGGTGAGATCAAATGGATCATTAAACACCTGCCCTCTAGGAAGGCCCCAGGGCCAGACCAAATTCCAAATATAGTACTAAAACATCTGCTGGCCAAAGCACTGAAGCTACTGGTAGATATATTTAACTATACAATTGAAAAAGGCAGATTCCCTCCACAGTGGAAAGAGGCCAAAATTCTCATGTTCCCTAAACCGAGAAAGAGCCAATCACAGCCTGAAAACTATAGGCCAATCAGCCTCCTCAGCACTATGAGCAAGGTTTTAGAGAAAATAATACTCAAAAGACTTACGAACCACATAATAAAAAATAACCTAGTAATTAACGAACAATTCGGATTCCGGGCACAACACTCGACAACACTACAACTATTGCGAATGACGGAATCCATCACGCGAGGATTCAACGAAAACCGATCCACAGGGGCCATCTTCTTGGATATTGAACGGGCCTTCGATCGCGTGTGGCACGCTGGTCTACTCAGAAAGCTCATATCACTGGAATTCGCGGACTCTATGATAGCCATAATAAAGGACTATCTATCTCACCGAACGTTCCGCACGGCAGTCGAAACAGAGACATCAACGCGACGGCCAATCAGGGCAGGGGTCCCACAAGGGAGTTTATTGGGGCCCACCCTCTTTAATATTTACAAAAATGATTTACCAGAGACGATAAGAGTAGTCCGATATCTATATGCGGATGACACAGCGCTTGTCACACAATCAACCATGCCGAGGATTATACGCACCAGGCTACAAAATGCTCTAAATGATTTAGAGCCATGGCTCACGAAATGGCGCATTAAGGTAAATACCAGAAAAAGCCAGGCAATTGTATTCACCAAGCGAATTAAGCACCGTCAT
>CM060964.1:160007429-160114929 GCA_030765045.1 Tenodera sinensis | reverse complement strand
GGACCTGGACGTGTAGGAGGGGCCGGTTCAGGATACTATTAGATAAGGGTGTCTGGAAATGTGCTGAAGGATTAACCCTACAATTCGACATGTAATTCAGGTTTAAAGACGGTCTAATTTATGTAAGTAAAAAGTATTCATTCACGTTATAATGAGGGATATTATATTTGTCAGGGTTAGACAATTGTTTATGTTATATTAGCGGAGATTCCTGGCGACTTAAGTTCCATTTCAAACAGGCCATCAGAGATAAAAGTGACACAGGTTTGTCTTAGCAGCTGGAATTGATCCCCGCTTGATCACAAATGGAGGCCTATATGCTGAACATTTGCTGACGAAGTAGTTTAGCCAAGCATTTGTCAGCACACGTCAGCTAGGCTGACTGCACTTTCAGGACCAAAGCATGACTTATACATCTATTTCTGCAGCGTGAGACTGCACGTATGCGAACAGGAAATCGTATACCCGGACTTAAATAAATTATGTCCCGAATATCTAAACCCTATAAATGTATACGTAGCAAAAGCTTACAAAAATACGATCGCGCTAAGAACTACAGCTGTCCACAGTTTACAAAAAATAGATTAACAATAATGCTACACAATTCCAGTTTCTGCTACAGGGAGCATTATATACAAGCAACCATACAATCAATCATACAATCATCAATAAGTGTTATGGGAGATCAACAAGGACAACTGGGGATGGGGGTGAGAAGAGCAGGTTCACAGAGCTTGGAGAAAAGTGGGGGGTGGGTAGGGTTGGAGAGGAACCATGAAAACATAGAAGCACTCGCCAGGGCACTAAGTCCGAAGAACTAACTCGTTGCTGTTGTATTGGGCACACATGAGCTCTGAGGACCACACCAACACTGGGACACTCTGTGTGAATTACGCAGTTCGTCTACCAATCTCATGTTTTGTAGTACGGAAAAACAGGAACATTAGTTCTTGCTGATGCAAGGTATACAACATATAATTCAAGTCATAAAATATAAAAACAGTACCAGCCAGCACAGTTTCTGCAAAGAGTACTTAGTGCACAATCCCATTGAATTGGTGCGTCGAAAAAGGCGCCAGTAGTGAGGCGTCCATGCACGAGAGAGCCCGTTGGGAAGCTAAGCCCGTGAGCCCCGTGTATAGGCCTAACCCCCGAGCAGAAAAGTGTAACCCTTTTATCTTTGGCCACTGTGTGAAAATCCCAATACCCACACCACCAGGAAGTTGTCCAGGAGGGAGATCAGCTCTCTCAGCACTGGATGAGGGAACGAAGATGGTGATGCCTCCAAGAGGTTCTTACGTACACGGAGCCCTGCGCAAAGTATCTTGAGAGGGCCGTTCTGCAATGGCGAGTACCCGTGTGGCAGAGGATGACTGCCGGTGGACTGCACGAAGGAGACACGGGTAAAACAACAACCAATAATAAATATTAGTAAAATACAGGGGAGAAGAAAATATAAAAAGACGGGGAGGACTAAAAATACCTATAATTACCACCGTTAAAAAAAAAATTAAGGGAACTAAAACAACTATCTGCACCTTATCCAGCTTTAATAAATTGGAAAACATTTACACACAGATATATACATATAAATTTTGTTGTTGAGCTAGAGGGCATTAAAGTGTTTGAAACATTCCGTCGGGTTAGACAAAATTCTGCGGAACAGGTCATTACGCGTTTTTGCTACAAGGCATTACGAGAGTTTTAAAATAAGAGTAGCCGTGTGACTTTAATTTTGGAAAATACAATACAAAACTATCTTTTAAACCTTTATTTAACTACTGACACTAAATCCATTTGCTCTAAAGTAGGTCATACCTCATAAGCGATCTAAAATGCATGTCACTGTGTATAACATATGCAAATGCTACCACTGTTCAAATTTTCTCCTCCATTAAGAGGCTTCAAATGTAGTTCAAATAAGAACGAAACAAATTAAACAAGTGCACAAGTGTTTATTAAAGATATTAAAAATGGCGACAATGGACTTCCGAGCATAGTTGACAGTATCATGAATGCCGAGTTTTTTCAAAAATACCTGCTATATCACAAATAACATCAAGTGCTGCAAATATCCTGGTCGTTAGTTCCTCTTCACTATCAACACTATCGTCTTGCACACAGGAGTCTGAACATGTCCCCAAAGGAAGAAAATCAAAAGGGTTTAGACATGGTGAACGTATTCACTATAATATTGGTGCTCATCTACTAATTCGGCGATCAGGATACGTTGCACTTAAGAAATCCCTTAGATCACCGACATAATGCACAGGTGCCCCAATCGCCTTAAAGGAATACCTTCCGGATACCTGGCAAAGTATGTTGTAAAAACTGCAGGAAATGTGGCCCGTCAAACGTGGAGGTAGTAAATAGGGTCCTATGAGTATATCATTCACAATACCAGTCCAGATGCTCACTGCAAACCGGTATTGACAATGTGTATCTCTAACAGCTCTAGGGCTTACCTGTGTCCAGCCCCTCTCGTGTAACAACCTTCTCGTACGTCCACAATATTGTTGTAGGAAATCTTGGTTCATCATACTGGCCTTCAGCCATCAAGGACCATTTAGCCGTTCAGATGTTTGATTCTATTTTTGCTATGTTCACACAGACGTACACATTCATTTAATTACTCGTACTTCCAGGCAAATACACACAATCAAACACGCAACCACAAAAACCCATTCCCGCGATGGGACTTGAACCCGCAACCCTGTGCGTGGCGGAGCGCCAAAGACATACGTTCTAGCGACCACGGCTATGAGAACTGGCATCAATGCGTTTATGAAGCTGGATAAACTGTAGTGAGGGTGAAAGGTCAGCTGGCCCCAGTGCTTGAACTTGGATGAGATGATACGTATGTAATTGTTGTTCGTGCAGACTTCCAGCAAACGAAGACTGGCTTGTGTACATTGCACATTTTATGATGGGCTGTCAGACTGAAAACCCTTTCTGTAAACGGAGCAGTTTAGTATATGCTGATAGCTGAGAAGGATAACCGGAACCACAAAGTCACAAAGTGATGTTTAATATGCGACAGAATACTTTACCGTTTAAGGAACAAAATACAGGCCTCGCAGCAATCATGATTAACTAGGCCTATACTTCACCCATGTTACCCTAAGCTATTCTAAATTACTCATTCCTCTCGTCATTATCATCATCATTAACAGCAGCATAAACTGCTCTATCTTATCATAGCCTAAACCAACCAACCTAACCCGGGCTAACCATACGTATCTTTTAATGTATTTTTTGGCATCGTTATTTACCTTCTCCTTTTTTCAGCCCTTTCCTCTGTGTAACAAAGCTTTGAAACTATCATTAGAAGATGTTTTAGCATTGGCATTGAAGTAGCTAGTATGAGTACTTTGACGCCTGTGCCAGTATGTTATCCATACTTACGGTTTCTTCTTCTTCAACATAGTTCTAGATGTTCTGTTGATATCATCTAGAGTATAGCTTGCAGTATTTTCTGAGACTAGCCTAACAGAACCTGGGATAACCATATACACACTTTGATGTATTTTTTGCATTGCTATTTAGCATTCCTTTGTACATCCCCTCTTCTTTTAACAAGGCTTTGAAACTAACAATAGAAGATACTTTACCCTTGATGCTGCAGTACTTAGTAAAAACATTTTCTTCACTGCTACAGTATTTTATATACGTTTATTATCAGTTGCTGAGTCTTTTGCATTTGTTTGTTTGTCCTGATGATAGCATATCAAACACGTTTTCCAGTCCTTCTAAGCCTAATGTAACTTAACCTGTTATAACCTTAGGTTTAATTAGAAGTATACTGTATATTTTCTCTCAGCTTTGTTGTTCTTATATCTCCTCTTTTGACCAGGGTTTTGAAACTGGTGCTAGAAGATAATCTAACCACTGATGCTGAAGTCCTTGTAGGCCAGTATTTATGACATATTCTACGAGATCTTTGTTAGTATTTACCCCCAAAGTTTTATTTTGATTTGTATAAAGTTAATCAGGATATATTTAGCTTAAGGTTGTATGGGTATAGGCCTCTCCACTTTTATATGGGTTGGAGAGCAGCACTAAAATGTAATTCCAGTGGGAGAGTTAACGTCTTCCGTTAGGTTAGAGCGGTTAGAGCATTCGCCTGCCATCTAAGTGGCCCGGCATTCGATCCCAGTGACGCGCATATGGTAATTGTGGTGGACGAAGCGGCATCGGGGCGAGGTTCTCCGGTACCCTCGCCACTCATTCCAGCGACTACTCCATCGTCACCACTCCAATCATCGTTTTCGCTGCATTTCATATCATCCACTTCCTCACTATCATACCTGGTACTTGGCTGACCACCAGCTTCCTGGTCTTCACTCTGCCTGGTCCACAGGTTCCTGTGCTCCCCGACACGCGTCTGACACTAGACACTGGCTTGTAAGTCCTACATAAGGGAAGGGTATCTGGGTTGGAGACCAGCACTAAAATGTAATTCCAATAGCAGAGTTAACGCTTTCGTTTATTGTTTTTATTCTTCTTTCTTCGTCAGGCATCATGGGAGGCAGAGAGGGGGAGTTGAGCAAAATTTTATTTTCTACAGGTAGGCTCACGGAGAAAACCATAATCTTCGGATCTAAGGCACTTTCTCTTATGCGTGGCTCGCAACGCTGTAACGTCCATGCGCCTATGTAGATATTCCAGCCTCTGCAATCACTCTCTTGTCGTCATAAGGCGATAGGCTATTTTATTAGCCTCCACCGTAGAAACATCGGGATGGCGGAATAGGATTCAATTCATCGAGGTTCTAATGAACTTTTGAGTTTTAAGACAGTGAACATTGCTATTGAAGTTGATGTATTGCTTAACGGCACTACGCTTTACACCTGTAATATTTTTATCACAGAGCCATCAATATCGATAGCATAAAGTTTAGACCTGAGACCGGCAAAACGATGAATGATTTTTCCAGAGGCTTCATCTTTAAACTTCCCCAAGACCTTCTTTGTTGTGTGTAGAATGGCATATATGGTTTGCAGGGTAATCAGATATATCCAGATGTTCAAGCACGTGTAACTTGTGCTGGTATGTATTTGTTGCAGACATTCGATGGACGAAATAATGTGTATCCATATACAACAGTTTAGGGTTTCCAGCTCTATAACATGGAAGTAAACCATCATACTGATAAGAATACATTAGAGTCTTGCAGATGTCTATTACACTCATACGAACATATACATATGCGCTTATTGATCACTATTTGGCGAAAAGTCATATGTACAGCTGCAATATTAGGTCTGTATATACTTTGATCTATGAATTTAGGTTTAGCTATGAGTTTCTCTAACGTCTTGCTGTTTGCCACAAGTCGCGTATCTATACGATTACGTATATTTTCCATGGTTTTTCCAAACATAGTATTGTTGAATAATTTGTACAGTTCCTTCTCGAAATACTTTCTTGCTTGTTGTCGTAGTCGGTTATTAAATTCGACGTAAGGTTTTTAGGCAACACGATTGATGGAACTGAATGCTCGGTTAATCTTTGTCAGTCGTAGACCATGACTAAGAGCTTGTTTCAAGGCCTTGTAGTGTACCACATACGTACTTCTTTCGGGATCCAAGGTGAGCAATTAGTTTCTTTGAAGACGACTCCAGCGGTTTTAGGCTCTCAGGTAGGAAGGGCAAATCATTGTGAAGATAGCGGAGCTCTGCAGGATATTCGACATCGACTGTTAAGATATATACAAGGGAATCATCTTCTTTCAATGAATCCAGGTTTATGTCTTCAGAAGAAGTCCACTTAAATCCTCCATAAGGAAGGGCGACGAACATTGCCCACCTATATTGGTTATTGGCATCTTCGTATGTAATAAAAGGAAAGGGTTTACGAGAGTCACACTGTTCCATGTAGACGTTGTTCGCCTCAGCATAGCGATGAGAAACTTGGCATACACCTCTTCTCATACCAGATTCAACCATGGATAACTGATAATAACCCTGCAGCAGTTCGAGTTCAATTCAAGTGTAGAGTAGTATAACGTGTAAACTCTGGAGAGGTGAAATAATGCACAGGATCAGCTTTATGAGTTTTCAGAGTCTGATCCCTGAATGTTTCAAAGACATTCGAGAGGAGAAGAAAATCAGAGGTTGAGTAAATGTCGCTGTACTCACCTAAAATTCTCACATTAAACTAATTTCATACATTTCTAGCATGCTCGTAGCCATGGTTGGTAATTTCTTCTTCGTTTAATTTATTGTAGAATGCTTACTTTGGAGGCAGATGAGTGTCGTTCGAAACGTCCCACGATGCGACATAATCATAGGGGAAGACACCCTTACGATTCATTAATCCAATCTTCTCCTTTCCGAATTACTTGTCTGTTTCGGGATACGTAAATAGATTTTTCACCGACTTATGCAAGGCTGTACTCAGAAAATTGTAGCTATCCACAAACCCGAGTTTAATATATTCAACATACTTTGCGAATGAGATGTAGCTTTCTTAAGAGTTAGATATGCCTCCACTGTTTCGCTTGTGCAAATTAGCTCCTTAAGAACCAACTGCAACAACTTTTTAAATGTTTTATTGTTTCCCGACTATTTAGTTGTCATACAAAATAGTGGGTCCGCCCTGCAAAAATTTATTTTTAAACTTGACGAACTATGTGAACAATATAATATGAAAATTTGTTTTATAAAAACAAAAGTAATGGCATTCATTGGGAAAGAACCCATTGGAACAAAGATAGTTATAAATAACCGTTGCGTAGAACAGGTGAACCACTTTAACTACTTGGGAACTGATGTTGGTTATGACAAGGAATATGACGTGGACAATAAAGTATCCAACTTTCAAAGAGTGTGTGGAACAATAAATAGGATATTCAGAAACAAAGTACGTAAAGAAACAAAATTAAGGTTTTACAAAGTTATGGCTGTACCTATACTAGCATGTGGAAGTGAGACTTGGGCATAAACTAAAAAGCAACCGAGTAAAATACAGGCCTCAGAAATGAAATTCTTAAGAAGTGTGTAGGGATGTACGAAGAGAGACCTAATAACAAATGAAAGTATCAGAGAAGAGTTAGGAATTTTTAATATAAATGATAGGCTAAAAAATTAAAAACAGAAGTGGAAGAAACATGTCGAAAGAATGCCAGATACCAGATTTCCTAAACAAAAAATGCATTATCATCCTAAAGGTAGCAGATCAGTGGGCAGACCCAGGAAACGATGGCTGGAGTGCCTTGAAGGCGGAACGGGCACTTGGCTGTCTATGCCATGAAGTGGAGGTGGAGGAGGAGGAGGAGGAGGAGGAGGAGGAGGAGGAGGAGAAAAAGAAAAAGAAATAAGGAGGAGGAGCAGAAAAAAGGAGGAGGAGCAGAAGAAGAAAGAAGAAGAAGAAGAAGAACAACAACAACAACAACAAGGAGCAAAAGAAGAAGAATTAACTGCGAATCATATCCACTCAGGTTATGCATGAAAACAGGAATATAATTAGGTGTTTCACAAGCTAGATTGCACTTATTGTTTACACTTCCGCGCCGTTCCCCACTTCACACTTTTATGTATGGACAGGTCTTTCTTTATAGCTTGAATCATGCGCTGCTTTGACTCCTGTACGTAAGTATTCATATTTTTCAACGAATCACCGCAGATGAAATAAGATTTGAGACGTTCTTCAAATGCTGTTTCATACTCGGTCATATCACACCCATCCGTCATTGTCAAAAGTTGATGCTTGCTAGATTCAGTCTTGATCTTCTTGCGAGATATAGTTTTCCCACAGAGTTATAATGTACATCTCTGCTATATCCAGTGCCATAAACATCACCACAATGTTTACAATTGTAGACTAGAGCGCACAGCAGATCATGAGGTTTCTCATTATAGTTGCGTAGAAAGCTCTTTCCACATTTGGTATAGCGATTGAAAGTGGTTCCTCCACTTTAGTGTTCCACATCTTTAAAATATGCAAGTAGCAGTTGTAAAATATATAGGTCAGATGCTTAACGCAACTCTCACTTGCTCACTTCTTCAACTTTATAACTTATCAATTGAAGACAAATTTCACTAAGAGGAGCTGATCTACTCGACTCGAAGCCAACTGGCGCAGTGAAGATATCTTTTTAGGTGGAGGGAAAAAATGTGTTTACGGAGTCCACATCGTACTATGGGAGTCGCCATTAAGATGGCCATACCCTCTAAAAAACCCTACCACCGGAGTTGGAAAGTGAAAGCCTGCTGTGGCGCCCACTCAATCAGTGGTGAAATTACGGCAGGTTCAGCCAAGCTCTATTTGTTCCGCCAGCGCGCACCTCATAGGAGATTACTTCATTCAGTAATTGTACAGGATATTAATGAACTACACCGAAATAATTTGAGAAATTGTACATATATGTGAGTGATTTATGTAATAGGTAACGTATTGTCCACCAGTAAACACAACGCACTTATATGGTCTTAAACATATTGATATGAGATGCTGATACGTCGGTGTTAAAGCAAAGTAAAGTGAAAAATTGGTTTAGAATGTCCTTTGCCCGAGTATAGAAATATCGATTTTCAGCAGCTATCAGCGTTCTCAAGGTTTAATGCCACAAAAATCTCTCCAATCTCGAACTAATCACTTGACATTGCGATACTGAACAACGATTAGCTGCCTTCTTGTGTTGTGAGGCCTACTCTAGACGTTTCGTTGGTTGCTTTTGTGGCTTAATTCGTAACGTCAAAGACTGTATTCATTTCCTGTCATGCAGTTACTATTTTTGTTTCTTTTTTATTCCACATGAACAAAAACACTAACACCACTATCATTTCCGTATTCAGCTCATACTAGAAGTCCTGGAAAGAGTGCGAAAATCGTTTCTTTCTGTCAATTTTGCCATGAAAATTCAGGTCACAATTTCGAGCAATTCCTATGAAACTGACGTAAACTCTTAGATATTTTTATGTTTTTCTTTTCTTTCACCCTTTAAACTACTTTCCATTCTGAACTGCAGCATATGAACGCATTAAGCAGATTTCAACGTTTTGTTAACAAAAGTTGTAATTAGTTGTACTGACATGTTTAAATAAAACTGCGTAAATTGAAACGTAATTTATAATCTAGATCAAGACAGCATTAATATGCTGTGCTCAAATTAAAGAAAATAAGGGAAAAAAGCAGTAAACGAGATTCGAACTCGAAAACGATGACAACCTTATGCTCGAACGCTAGAGAGGCGCGCTCTAAAGCATTCCTTCCTTTTCGTGGTGAGTTCTCGAATGGTTGATATTAGCCAGTGGCGCATGGTGCTTTAGAAAATTGTAGCCGTAGCCTCCAAATTAGAACCAACAGGCCATAAGTCTCATATTTCAAATTACTTCTATAGGACATCTCCATATCCTCTGAAAGTATTTCGGCGTAGTTCATGTCACTCCGTATGTCGATACCAAATGAGCAATATGTTTTATCGATTTTATATACTTTCAACCAAATCGGTTTATCAATTGAGGAATAAAACGCTGCTCATCTCTCTTTCACTAACATACACATTAGTTTTAACTATATATCACACGGAGGCAATTAAACATTTTTCAAACGTTTAACAAACCAGTCTTATTATATTTCATCAATTTCCGCATTATACCTATGAGCTATTTTAGTCATATGACGTGACACTCAAGCAGAGACGGAATGTATGCCTCTCTAAAACATATTCCAGCAGGTCCGATGACGTATGCAGGAAACGGAGACAGATAGTCTTGCAGCCATTACGATGCAAGAATCCATAAATAAACATGACCACCACCACAACCATCATCATTCCCGCCACCACCACCACCCCCACTACCACCACCACCATCGTCACCATCACAATCATAAACACAAAACAATTACAAAGAAATAAGGAAACTGGAAAAACACAATCATTAACATAAGGAGCATTACAGATGTGTCCTACCCATCTACATACTTTAGAAGTAACAACATAAACATTAATATAGGTCATTTTAGATTCCAATAATGAATTAAATTTATGTTTTCCAACACAATCATTAACATAAGGAGCATTACAGATGTGTCCTACCCATCTACATACTTTAGAAGTAACAACATAAACATTAATATAGGTCATTTTAGATTCCAATAATGAATTAAATTTATGTTTTCCAACACAATCATTATCATAAGGAGCATTACAGATGTGTCCTACCCATCTACATACTTTAGAAGTAACAACATAAACATTAATATAGGTCATTTTAGATTCCAATAATGAATTAAATTTATGTTTTCCAACACAATCATTAACATAAGGAGCATTACAGATGTGTCCTACCCATCTACATACTTTAGAAGTAACAACATAAACATTAACCCTTTCATGCCTGGTGTGTCTTATAAGATACATAGGCTTTTTTTCCTATTTGTACTAGCTTCAATTTTTTTTTCTGCTATATTCTTGTTATACTGTCTGTCACCAATTAAAAATACATATTTGAGACGGTTTGAATTGTAAAAAATTATTTTTTTTTACAATTTATATTGTAGCGTTTTTTTTTTTTTAAAGAAAAGAAGCAAAATCCATGCAACCGCAGTCAAATGATACCCCGTCATCATCCACGCGTGCCATCACACCGATTATTTTACGTGGGCCCTCCCCGTCCTTTACCACAGGCACATGATCGTTAAGGCAACACATAGTGCACTGGCCATGCACTCAAAGCCTCTCTAAAACATATTCCAGCAGGTCTGATGACGTATGCAGGCACCACAACATTTGGAAACGGAGACAGAGTCTTGCAGCAATTACGATGCAAGAATCCATAAATAAACATGACCACCACCACAACCATCATCATTCCCGCCACCACCATCGTCACCATCACCATCATAAACACAAAACAATTACAAAGAAATAAGGAAACTGGAAAAACACAATCATTAACATAAGGAGCATTACAGATGTGTCCTACCCATCTACATACTTTAGAAGTAACAACATAAACATTAATATAGATCAGTAGGGATAGGAAGTTCATGCATTTGCATGTTTTTTCATAGGGGTTAAAAATGTATGCTTTTACATTATGTGCACGAATTATGGAATTTTCAGTTATTTGGACGTGATTTTATGGTGCATATAACTGCATATTTTCTTGATTTTTGATAAATGCATATTATTTCAATATTATAGCCCCTATATTGCATATTTTAATGGTTTTTATGGCTTTTTATTATTTTTTTCCATCTGGATAATATTTATCATATTGGTAGTAGTGCACATGATGATACAACTCACAACGATTTCAATATTATAGCCCCTATCTTGCATATTTAATGACTTTTATGTGTCTTTTTTTATTATTTTTTTCCATCTGTATAATATTTTTCATATTGGTAGTAGTGCACATGATGATACAGCTCGCGAGGTGGCGAGAACTAATGTTGAGTCATGTTGTCATGAAGTGAATCCCCTGTTTCCATCCTTTCATTATTTATGCAGGGCGTAGAGAATAATTAGTGTGTTATCTGAGACGTTTATATTAACAAAGATAAAGTGCAGGTCAATGCTTGCCTAGCCATCAGTTGTTGCGCCGTGGTTTTCAAACGTAAGTGTTGTGAA
Source organism: Tenodera sinensis (assembly GCA_030765045.1). Classification (NCBI taxonomy): domain Eukaryota; kingdom Metazoa; phylum Arthropoda; class Insecta; order Mantodea; family Mantidae; genus Tenodera; species Tenodera sinensis. The sequence continues at coordinate 160,103,348 of CM060964.1, read as the reverse complement.
TTGGAGCGTGTGAGTAAAATGTAGGAAGTGAGAAAAGATTTCAAATAGTTCAGCACATAGACCAGCAAAGCATAAGGAGAATTTAATCAGAAAATTTGCAAACAAAGAACCTGTTCAAAAACAGCTAGTAGAGTGTTTAGGAAGTAGGGTTACTGAATTTTCCTATGACTTGTGCCATGCATTTTTAGCTGCTGATATTCCCTTGTTCAAAATTAATAAACCGACATTTAAAAACCTATATCAACCTTCTTGTCAAATACACTTGACAACATGTGCCTGAAGAAAGTACACTGCGTAAGACTTATGTAGTGCATTGTTACAATAGGTAACGTATTGTCAAATATACAAAATGACTTAGCGGTTCAGTTTGTATGGTTTTCTGTTGATGAAACCCCTGATTTTGAGCGCCATTCTATTGCGAATATAATCGTGTGTGCTTTAAGTAATGAACAAAAGACTGATTCTTAATGGGTGCGAATTGTCGGCCACTGGCAGTGTAACTGTGACCCAGTTTGTGATGGACTCTTTGAAATTACTATGGGCGTGTGGAATCAAATACGACCGGTTACTTTTATTTGTTACTGATGTAGGTCCTTATATGGTAAAATCAGGACATACTCTGAAAGGTATTTTTCTTAACTTAATTCATATAACTTGCTTGGCATACGCTCTTCATCGCATTTCTGAGACAATAAGTGATTATTTCCCATTGGTAGATAGATTTGTGTCCAGTACAAAGATAATTTTTGTTAAATCTCCTAAAAAAGTTGTTTAGATCAACAACACCTAAAATCCGACTTCCTCCCGCACCCAGACGGGGAACATGGGTCGATGCGGTTTTATATTATGCTGAGCACTTAGAAATAGTCAAAGAGGTTATTAATTCATTGGACTCTAAAGATGCTTTATCAACAGAAACTACAAAATATTCTGTCAGGCACTGGGTTAAAAGAGGATCTTAGTTTCATGTCTGCCCATTTTTCTTACTTACCAACAGCCATAACGGCATTGGAAGCTCTAGGATCTCCTTTGCATGAATCATTTACTGTCTTTGAAAAAACAACACGTGATCTAAGTTCGGTTCGTGGTAGCATAGGAAAAAAAGTGAAAAAAAAGTGAATTATATAATTATGTAATTTCAAAAAATTCTGGTTATAAACAGATGTGCGATATTCGAGACATCCTCAAAAGGAAACCATCTGTCATACCAAGAGACTTGACTCTCTCTGTGAAGCAGTTAACGTAATTTAAATATGCCCCGATAACATCTTGTGACGTGGAGAGAAGTTTTTCACGTTACAAAAGTGTTTTGCGAGACAACAGACGATGTTTTACAGTTGAAAATTTGTGCAAAATGTTGGTTGTGAACTGCAATTTAGCAGTTAATACTAGCAGCGGGACCACTTCTGCTTCAACCTCTAAGGAATAAGGTAACTTTATTTATTATTTATACTAATTTGTCTTGTCTACTGCAAAGAGACATTAATTGTTTTAATTAAATAGTGCATATTTCTTGGCATATTTTCAGGTTTTTAAGAGCATTTTGGCATGCATATTTCAGTGTTTTAAGGGCATGAACTTCCGAGCCCTATAGATCATTTTAGATTCCAATAATGAATTAAATTTATGTTTTCCAATCTTTTCTTTTTCTTTCTGTTCTAATCCTTCGTTCTGCTTAGTGACAGTGGCCAATGTGTATTTAATTTGACGTTATTGGTTTAAAAATCAGAAAACACTTACTTTTTCTTTCAATTATGCCCATTGTACCTTTCTCAGAGTTATATCAAATTTTAAATTCTGGAATCGTGTTTTCTTCGATAAATTTATTTATGAACTCATTGTTTGTAATAATAACGAGTACTTCTAAAGTTCATAGTTTGGAATATATTTAAAATCGACCTTGCTAGCCTCGAAGTAAGACTCTGGGATAAGCAGTATCCTTTCAAAGAAAATTTAAGGCAAGAGCATTCATTTGTTTTATTTCGAAGCTTTAATACTTTTTTGTTCAAGAGTTCTTTAACTTTGAAATAATTTCCACAGAATGGGAATCCGAACCAAGTCCGTTAGGGATATAATTATATAAAATTTAATTTTTATGTGTTAAATGCACCTACTTCCACTTGACATCGCTATTGTAAGTGTAACAGATCGTGATAAATACGAAAATTAACGAATTAATCGGAAGATAGAAATCGAACCAACGATATCTCAACTCCAGTGTGTACAGAACTAGTGGCCTGTGACCCGCTCTTCCCTATAACGTTTATTTCAACTCTAGCACTCGTAGTTCCTGAGATAATCAAAGTGGTCACATTAGGATTCGAACCGCGGGCTTCAGGATCAACATCACACATTTATCAAAAACTACGTAACAAGGTCAATTTAATAAAGTTTATCTGAAGCTTTTGTCATAATTAGTTTAGGAGTAATGTGACGAATAACGTAGTCGTGCGCGGGATTCGATCTCTCGGTTTTCAAACCACTAAAATACTACGTAAAGAAGGGACATGACCCTTAAAAGTAATTGACTTTCACTGCTATCCTCTAGTTCATACCCTCGTATTATATTTCAGAACGGCACTGGCCGATTTCCTAAGCAAGTTAGGCTTTCCAAGCCCAGACTTAGGATGGAACTCCTTCCAGCAACATGTCAAACGGCACCAGGAACAGATGAGCAAAAACTGCGATTCTCTATACCTCTTCGACTATGTCACAAGATTCCTGGGAGTTCTAGCACAGTTCACTTGTAATGAGTAACACCACGTCAGTAAATATCATATACTGGAATTGCAATAATCTCAAAAGACAGCGCAAAGAATTTACATAATTCCTGGAAAGATATTCAATCCAAATCGCGCTAATTAACTAAACTCACCTGGGACCTGTAGATCGCTTCTCAGTCCCAGGCTACTCAGTTTACAGAACCGACAGGAAAAGGAGAGGCAGATGGACAGCCATAGTCACTCAAAACTCAGTCCAACACCATCAGGCGATTTTCACTACGACCAAAACGATTAGAAGCAACCGCAGTTAGAGTAAAACCACAGAACGCTGAAGTTACATTTATCGCGGCGTACAACACATCGGGTGACATAGACACTGACGACATAGGCACACTAATGTGCATGGCCAAAAGAGTAGTCATAGCAGGGACTTGAAAGCGAAACATTTTCTCTGGAATTCCGTCGCACAACGATGGCAATCAACTTCTAGCCTACATTAACACGAACAACATTCTTTTAACTGGCCCGGAAGAGCCAACGTTCATACGCAGAATAAACACACACAGGCCAGACATACTAGACATCGCGTTACTCAAAGCCATGCCCTACAACAGAAACACAACAAAAACTCCAATCTCCTCCCAGTTTTACTAGAAATTGGCGCCCCCATTACATTCAAACGCAAACCTGCTAGGCCAAACTACAGACAAACTGACTAGGGGTCCATCGAGAACACAATGGAAAACAATACGCGAACACACAATAAAAACCTACGAAAAACACGACGAGGCCATAGCCAATATAGTCGAAGCAATTAAACACACCACTGAGCAGTACGCCCCAATGAGAAATCCGACTTCATCAACACAACTATTTTCCCGCGATACTAGACTAGCCATTCAGGAAAGAAATATTGCCAGACATAAATGGCGAAAGACTCGTAACCTAATTCACCGTAACATGTACGCGGATCTAAGTAATCAAGCGAACGAACACATCGGTGAATACACCACCAAACAATGGAACGACGTATTAAGCTATATCGTTCCACAAAATCACGCAATCTGGAAAATACCCAGAAATCTCACGAGAACATACACATATGTCCTTCGCCTCCACACGCCCAATGGAATAGCTCAAACTCCCTGAGATAAGGCCGAAGCATTTGCAGATGCTCTAGAAGCGACCTTCAAACCGAATAATTTTTCGTTAGTTCAAGTATTTGTGGATGAAACGGAAGTAATGGCAGAGAATATAGGAAGAGTGGCAACACACAATAGAGCGCGAAATCAAATGGATTATTAAGCACCTGCCCACTATGAAGGCCCTGGGGCCGGACTAAATACCGCATATAATACTAAACATTTGCCGCACAAAGCTCTGAAACTGCTGGCAGATATATTTAATTATACTGTTGAAAGAGTTGATTCCCTCCTCAGTGGAAAGAGGCCAAAATACTACTGTTCTTCAAAAGTCAATCACAGCCTGAGAACTATAGGCCAATTAGCCTCTTGAATATAATGAGCAAGGTATTGGAGAAAATAATACAGAAACGAATTACCAATCACTTAATCAAAAACATTATCATAGACGAACAATTTGGCTTCAGACCGAATCCACAACGAAAGGGTTCAACTTAAAACGATCTAAATGGGCCATTTTCTTGGATATGGAACGGGCCTTTCAGCATGTGTGGCATGCTGGTCTACTCTACTCCATATCACTGGGATTTGCGGACTCGGTGATAGTCATAATAAAAGACTATTTATCAAACCGATCGCTCCGCACAGTAGTCAAAAACGAAACATCGACACAACGGCCAATCAGAGCAGTGGTTCCCCAAGAGAGTCTGTTGATGCCTACCCTGCTTAATATTTAAATAGACGACATCCTGAAACAATAAGAGTAGACCGATATCTATATGTAGATGGTACAGCACTAGTCACACAATCGACCATGCCAAGGATTATATATAACAGGCTCCAAAACGCTCTAAATGACCTAGAGCCATGACTCATGAAATGGCGTATTAAAGTAAACGCTAGAGAAAGCCAAGCGACAGTATTTACCAACCGAATCAAACCCGAAAGGGTGAGCATGGCCTTCAGCCGCTAACACTCGAACAAGAGCCAATTGAATGAAATGACACAATCATATTTTTTAGGTGTGACGATGGACAAGGACCTTTCGTGGAAATGACACATTGACATCGTAAGAGCCAAAGCGAACGCCCAGCTTAAAAAATTTTACCCATTTATCAACACAAATGTGCTCTAAAGCTAGAGAAGGGAACAACACTTTACGAAATACTTTCCGACCCATACTAACATACGCTGCCCCGTATGAGGACACACAACCAAAACACACGCAAAAAGGCTCCAAACACTGCAAAATAGAGTACTGCATATAATCACTAGGCTTCCAGAACTGGCTGCAGCGCTTCAATTACACGAAGAGCTAAAAACGCAATCCAGAGAACAATTCATCAAAAGACTTAGCTTTAACGTACCTGAGAAAAAGAGCAAAAACCATAAAAAAATTAATTCAAGCACTAGGTGAATACCACATAGCTTGTGACAGACATTCAAGGCCACCATCGTTATTTGAGAGAACCATTGTTCTCGGGGAACCGCCAATTGACATGCAACTGTACCTGCATAACATAGTAAATTAACCAGATGTTATTCATATGTGAACTATGGCACACTACCCCCACTATCTCTCTCCCCCCCCTCTCTCTCTCTCCCCCATAGGTAGCTGCAGCCCTCAAGTCCTTACTATAAGGCGGTCCCACGGGTAAGAGCACCCCGTATAGGGTCGCAGCTGCAGTTCAGGCAGACTGCCTGCCGAGTGTGCACTCGAGATGACCTGGCGATTCATCTGGGCACGAATGACACACACTACCTGATGATGCCAAATGGCGCAAAACCACATTAGATAATAGACTAAGAAGACGCCATACGGCGGAATAATCACACATGGTACACTGTTGACGACGCCACTGGCGATCAATCTCACCAATAATTGAACATATGTAACTAATAATTTATATATTATTTTATGTGTATGTGAAGGTTTAATTTAGATTGTTTTAGGGACGCAGCATGCAGGGTACTGATACGCATACAGGCAGAGTACTTTAGGCACACGACAAGACGCAGCGCTCCGATGAAAAGCTACACAAGATAACATTGCACCCTGATTCCTGACAACAATCACACAGACTCCGATCGACACTGTCCACTACTCCGCTAGGGGGCAGCCTGGGCCTCGATCAAGCGTGTCTCCCAGCTCCCAATCCTCACATCTCTGGTTACGCACTGCGAACCAGCCCTAATTTCACCACTGAATGCGCGGGTACTACAGGGATACCACAGCAGTCTTTAACTTTCCAACTCCGGTGACAGGGATTTTTTATGGGTATGACCATCTTCAATGACGACTCCCACAGTACCACATGGTCTCAGTAATTCCACTCCACCTAAAAAAACAAAAATCAAAATATCTTCGCTCCTCTTAGTGAAATTTATCCGCAATTGATTAGTGATCAAGGTGAAGAACTGAGCAAATGAAAGTTGCGTTAAGCATTTGACCCATATATTTTACAACTGCTACTTGCATATTTTAAAGATGCGGAACAGTAAAGTGGTGGAGCTCTTTCCAATCACTACACCAGACTATAAGTATAGCAAATGTGGAAAGAGCTTTCTAAGCAACTATAACAGGAAACGTCACGAGTTTCTATGCGGTCGAGTCCACCATAGTAAACATTGTGGTAATGTTTATGGCACTGGACATAGAAGAGATCTATATGAAGAACCCTGTGGGAAAACTATATCTCGCAAGAAGATCAAGACTGAACCTGGCAAGCATCAACTTTTGACAATGACGGATGTGTATGATATGACCGAGTATGAAACAGCATTTGAAGGACCTCTCAAATCTTATTTCATATGTGGTGATACGTTCAAATACAGGAGTCAAAACAGCGCATAATTCAAGCTATAAAGAAAGAGCTGTCCATACATAATAGTGAATTAACATCATGGTCGAACGTAAATTTGTGAATGCTTCTGGAGAAACTACTAATAAAGCCTTCAAAACACGTAACCAACCCGTGATTTTAGAAACCAACATGGATGCTATCTTGCAAACGAAATACATGAAACTTTGTACTGAAATGGAGGATAGCTAGCTTAAAGGAAGGAACTGGTCCTTACTAGCAGTTGACGGAGCTCGACTCCGAATTAATAAGTATAATGCTCTTCGAGAGAGCAGCTATATTCCTCTATCTGCATCTGTAGAAGCCAGAAAAGCCTGCATAAACTCTCAGGGCTACAATGATGAGAAATGTTTTAAGTATGCTGCTGTTGCAGAATTGATCGATAAGAAGGCTCTTTACGTCAGAAAGTACAATGATCTTGAACATAAGTACGACTTCACATGCATCGCGTTTCCTACGAATTTGAACGAAATTTCTAAACTTGAAATAATGAATCTATCTATAAATGTGTTTGGACTGGATGACAAACATGAAGAGTTTCCTGCAAAGGTAGTTGAGGAAGAGTTATCTGATCATCGTGATCTTCCTATGTTAAGTGATGCTACTAGTATGCATCATTATGTCAACATAAAGAACTTTGAGAAGCTTATTCGTCGGCAGAAGACTGGACATGAAGGAATGATTTACACGTATGAACGTTGTTTCAGTCATTTTGATGATCGAGATGGGCAAAGTGGTCTTGAAAATTTGGAGAAGCATAAGGAAATATGCATACACCATGCTATCGCTGAGATAGTTATGCCTACAAAGGAAAAATGTCGTTAAATTCAAAAACGTGAAAATAATGTTGAAACTGCCATATGTCATCTTTGCTGCTTTTGAGAGTATTCTTGCTACTTACCATACCTGCGTCTCTAATTCTGACACCTCCTACACAACCACAATGAGCTTTGCAGTTTACGTCAAAATGTCATCCTGCGCTGACAACCTAGAAGCTAATCTTTCTGCTCATCCCTGAGTGTATCGAGGTTATGATGTGACTGAGATGTTCATGGAGTGCCTAACCTCCCTTCCGAACAAAACTGGCGCCTTATATGAATCTGCTAAGCTTCTGAAACTCAGATGAACAGTGAGAATCGTTCGAACCCTGTACAGAGTGCTACTTTTGCGGTAGAGCATTCAACGTAGAGAACTGGAAAGTACGACAGTAAGTGAAAACTAGCTGGTAAACTGCCTAATTATATCTCTGTTTTCACACATAACTTCAATGGATATGATTCGCAGTTCATTGTTAAGGAGGGAATTTGCACAAGCGAAACAGTGGAGGTAATACCTATCTCTGAAGAAAGCTATATCTCATTCTCAAAGTATGTTGGAGATATTAGACTTAGGTTTGTGGATACCAACCATTTTCTGAATAGAAGCTTCGATAAGCTAGTGAGAAATCTAACTAGGTATCCCGAAACAGTTAAGCACTTTGGAGAAGAGAAGATTGGACTGATGACTCGTAAGGGTGTCTTCCCCTATGATTATGTCGCATCGTGGGACGTTTCGAACGACACTCATCTGCCTCCAAAGTAAGCACTCTACAATAAATTAAACGAAGAAGAAATTACCGACCATGGCTACGAGCATGCTAGAAACGTATGAAATTAGTTTAATGTGAGAAATTTAGGTGAGTACAGCGACATTTACTCAACCTCTGATTTTCTTCTCCTCTCGAATGTCTTTGAAACATTCAGGGATCAGACTCTGAAAACTCATAAAGCTGATCCTGTGCATTATTTCACCTCTCCAGAGTTTACACGTTATACTACTCTACACTTGAATTGAACTCGAACTGCTGCAGGGTTATTATCAGTTATCCATGGTTGAATCTGGTATGAGAAGAGGTGTATGCCAAGTTTCTCATCGCTATGCTGAGGCAAACAACGTCTACATGGAACAGTGTGACTCTCGTAAACCATTTCCTTTTATTACATACGAAGATGCCAATAACTAATATAGGTGGGCAATGTTCGTCGCCCTTCCTTATGGAGGATTTAAGTGGACTTCTTCTGAAGACATAAACCTGGATTCATTGAAAGAAGATGATTCCCTTGTATATATCTTAACAGTCGATGTCGAATATCCTGCAGAGCTCCGCTATCTTCGCAATGATTTGCCCTTCCCACCTGAGAGCCTAAAACCGCTGGAGTCGTCTTCAAAGAAGCTAATTGCTCACCTTGGATCCCGAAAGAAGTACGTATGTGGTACACTACAAGGCCTTGAAACAAGCTTAGGCACGGTCTATGACTGATAAAGATTAACCGAGCACTTCAGTTCCGTCAATGGTGTTGGCTAAAGCCTTACGTGGAATTTAATAACCGACTACGACAACAAGCAAGCAATTATTCTGAGAAGGGTATGTATAAATCATTCAACAATGCTATGTTTCGAAAAACCATGGAAAATATTCGTAATCGCATAGATTCGCGACTTGTGGCAAACAGCAAGACGTTAGAGAAACTCATAGCTAAACATACATTTATCGATCGAAACATATACGAACCAAAACCTGCAGGTGTACGTATGGCTTCTCGTCAAATAGTGTTCAACAAGCTCATACGAGAGCTCACCAGACAAAAAATTAGTCACTGCTGGTCAACTCAACATTAATAACGCGCAACACCACCTCTGGACCTGATAGCCTGCATTCTGTTAGGAAGTTTGTGGGGATGCTGGTTTCGGCGTTTCACCCGCTATTCCAATATATCCCAGAAATTTTCGAGTGGGTTCAAGTCGGGTGAGTTTGCAGGCCAATCGAGAGGTGATAAGGTGCAGTCCAACACTTTTCTAGCCCGATGAAGCCTGTAGTTGTTATGTTGAAATATAGGGGAAGCAACAGCACAATCAACATACAGATATTGACTACATGGCAACACCTGCTCATCCCGAATGTTCAAATAAGCATGCTGGTTCATCCTATTGGTGATGTCATGGAGAGGGCCCAATCACCCACAAAACTTGACGAACCCATCTCCGGCTCCAACCTGACCCTGTGCACAATACGGATGAAATGCTTAATGTGGCCGGCGGTGTACCCGACGTGGTGCGTTATTCGAACTGGGGGAAAATCGTGATTCATCGAATCACATGACATTCCACCAGTCACCTACTGTCCACATTTGGTGATTTTTAGCCCACTGAAGTCACGCAGCTTTACGTGTCTTTGTAAGCAAGGGCCTCCGAGGTGTCCGACTCCAAATGTTCATGGAATGCTCTTCCCGACACAATGTCCTCTCACTAACCGTTCGGGATGGACCTGCATTCACGGACTGGAGAAATTCCTGTTTGGTTTGAAAGCGATTTGCATTTACTAGTCGTGAAACTCGTCTCCGGTCCCTCTCAGTCATGATGCTCTTCCGACCACAATTCCGACGGAGTATTTCGTGGCCACTTGTATTGCACCACTGCTTGTAGACCCGCTGGACAGTGCGCTTCGACACACCAATAAATCCGGACACTTCACTACCGTATGGCCATGGGCACGGCCAAACACGCTTGCCCCTTTTCGCCCCCCTGTAACGTTCTTACATTTCCCCATGCTGCACTACACTGAATGCTTGACGCACTATATCTCACAGCTTGCTACGACCCTCAGATCATGTAGCGACACTGGGCGTGCAATTAACCACATGACTCGACCACATTACCATCTGTCGAGTCGTAAATGTTCATCGCTGATTTCTACAGAGGGTGACTAATTTGTTTGCCCTGTGAGCTTATATTCGTATGAGTCTACTAGACATCTGCAAGACTCAAATGTATTCGTATCAATATGATTGGTTACTTCCATATTATGGAGCTTGAAACCCTAAACTGTTGTATATGGATGTAGATCCTTTCGTCAATCGAGTGTCTACAGTAGATACATACCAGGACAAATTACATATGCTTGAACATCTGGATAATCTGATTACCCTGCAAGCCATGTATGTCATTCTACTCATAACAAAAAAGGTCCTTGGGAAGTTTAAAGATGAAGCCTCTGAAAAAATTGTTCATAATTTTCCCGGCCTCAGGCCTAAAATGTATCCTAGCATATTGATGGCTCTGTGATAAAAATACAGGTGTAAAGCGTAACGCTATTAAGCAATACATCAACTTCAATAGTAATGTTGATTGTCTTAAAACTCAAAAGATCATTAGAAATCCGATGAATTTAACACTATCCCGCCATCACAATGTTTCTTCAGTAGAGGCTAATAAAATAGCCCTCTTGGCTTATAACGACAAGAGAGGATGGAATATCTACATAGGCGTATGGATGTCATAGCGTTGCGAGCCACGCATAAGAAAAAGTGCCTTAGATCCGAAGATAATGGTTTTCTCCATCAGCCTACCTGTAGAAAATGAAATTTCGCTCTACTCCCCCTCTGTGCCTCCCATGATGCTTGACGGAGAAAGCAGAATACAAACAATAAACGAAAGTGTTAACTCTGCCATTATAATTACATTTTAGTGCTGGTCTCCAACCCAGATAAAAGAAGAGAGGCGTCTACCCATACAGCCTTAAACTAAATATATCCTGATTAACTTTACACAAATCAAAATAATAGCTTGGGGGAAATACTAACAAGGATCTCGCAGAATATCCTTGGCCTACGAGTACTTTAGCATCAGTGCTTAGGTTATCCTCTACTACTAGTTTCAAAAACCTGGTTAAAAGAGGAGATATAAGTACAACAAGGCTGAGTGAAAATGTAAAGCATACTTCCAAAGAAACCCAAGGTTATAACAGGTTAAGTTAGATTAGACCTAGAAAGACTCGTCAGAACAAACAGAAGAATGCAAAAGATTGAAAAATGGTAATAAACGCATATAAAGTAATGCAGCAGTGGGAAAAATGATCTTACTAAGTACTGCAACATCAAGGGTAAAGTTACTTGTTACTATCAAGGCCTGGTTAAAAGAGGAGAGGGTGTAAAATGATGCTAAATAGCGATGCAGAAAAATACATCAAAAGAGACATGGTTATCCCAGGTTCGGTTAGATTAGGCTCAGAAAATTCTGCAAGCTATACTCTATTCATTAGAACATACATAACTATGTATAAGAGTCATAAACCGGAATAATGAATAACATACTGGCACAGGCGACAAAGTACTCATAATAGCTACTTCAATGCCAATGCTAAAACATCTATTGACAGTTTCAAAGGTTTGTTACAAAAAGGAAAGGGCTGAAAAAAAGACAAGATAAAGAACGATGTCAAAAATACATTAAAAGAGACACGTGGATAGCCCAGGTTAGGTTGGGTTGCTTTAGACTATAAGATAGAACAGTTGATGTTGCTGATGATGATAATGATGAGAGGAATGCGTAATTTAGAATAGGTTAGGGTAACTTGGTTGAAGTAATAGGCCTAGTTAATCATTATTGCTGCCAGGATAGCTTAGTAGCGAAATCTGATCAGAATAAATACAATCAATGTAATAAATATATGGGTAGGTTGAGTTTTTCTTCCACTACAATAAAATAATTTCAGTTGCTGAAAAAGCCTAGTGAAGCACCCCTAAATCTCCAAAATACCTCTGGCAATGTCGTAAAACACCATTCAACATGAGGAAACTATCTGCCGTGGTATCCAAGATACCCTGAAAATAGCTCAAAATACCTACAAAGTGGACGAAATGCTTCAATTAGTACTCAAAAGTACCCTTAAAAGCGTCGAACTATGAAAGTATCCATCTTAAAAAGCGTCCAAAACATCGGTGACAGTGTCTAAAATGCACCTCACAATGCATAACATACCTTTAAAACGTTTGAAATCATCTTTAAACTGTTGGGTACCTCTAGCAAGGTTTGAAATATGTTATTCTTTATCCTAGATGTACCTATTCTTAAATTAACGTCCTTCAGCGTAATGTCATATCGCACGGTGAATGAATGAAATGGGTGAAATGATGCTCAAATGAGCCCCTGGTCCATGGAGCTTTAAGTTACCAACCCCAATACCCTTGAAAGCACTAAAAAATAATAAAAGTAGTCAGGATACCAGGTAAGTAGCTATCAGATTGCCTAAAGCAACATAATAATATCCTAAAGTGTTCTGAAAGTGTTTAAAACCGGTCTTAAAACACTCAGAATACCTGAAAGGTGGTTGAAATATCTACCAAAGGATCTAAATGGGTAGAAAATGCCTTGAAAGTATTGAAAATGGATTTTAAAATGTCTAAATAATCCTCAAAATTGCCTGAAAGGTGCTTAAAGCAGTCGTAAAAGAATTCTGAACCGCCGAAAAGCAAATAAAATGTCTGAAAATGGCCTAAGACAGCATCAAAATACTAGTCTCTGAAAAAATGGATAAAATCGCCAACATGACCCTCACAATTGCTTGAAAGATTCTTAAATATGCCTTAAAAGCACCGTGGATATCCTAAACGTGACTAAATAATCTATCAAAGGGCCTACATGAGCATCAAAATACCTTGAAACATCTCGAAAATATATAACAATGACAACTACTTTCAGGAGATCCTAAATAACCCTCGTAATGTCTTGAAATGTATTTAAATCAGACGTAAAAAGCACCCTGAACACCCGAAAACTGACTAAAATATATATTGGAAGGCTTAAAATAGCATCAGAGTACCGGGGGAAGGTTCCTAAAAATATATGTGCCAGCGAGTCCCAATACCTCCTAAAAGCCTAAAATCGTTGGAAAACCTGTACAAAACAGATAGATGCTCGAGGTTATATATATCTGCAAACAGGAAGATCAGGACAGATTATGGCAGGATAGAATAGACAAGTAGAGGGGAAGGATTAGGTTACATAATAAGAGGATAGAATGAATGTCTAGAAAGGGATCATGATGATGGGATGGAATAAATAAGAAGAGGAGGATCTAGGACGCATTATGTTACGTTACGTTAGACTAGGTTAGGTAATGTGATGTGATGTGAAGAGAGGGTTCAACCGAGCATCAGAAAGTTCTTACGTAGACATTGTGGATCAGATACATCGAAGATGCCCTCCCCTCTTCAACGAACATGCATGTGCACATACATTGCTATACTTCCTGCCTAAAACCTCTAAAACATCCAGGTCCAACTTTCCCGCTGTCTTAGCTAGTAATCCTTAGATTACGCATGGCGGCCATCTTGCTCATATGCCCTCTGGCTTTGCTCCGTCCTTTCTTATCTACCCTGGACGATGACCTGTGTAGCCCTACCTACACACTGAGGATCAGAATTTCAAATTGATAGGAGTTTCCTAACTCTGAACATTTCAATCTAGTGACCAGCAAGGCATTATTCCCGCACACCTATCTGGGCAATACTGAGAAGCTGAGAGAAGAGCTACTTCCTGCTCTAATGACATCACCCATGAGCAGTGCAGTTATGCTGATGATTCTGGCAAATCTTTAATATAAGCAATCCTGCAGAATACAACGATATTTATTTAAATACCAATAGATTGATACTTGCCAATATTCTTGAAAAGATTAGATGTTTCTTACTGGAAATGTATGGCTTTGATCCAGAGTGGTATTATGCATTACAATGACTTGCATTTGACGCCATGTTGAACACAATAAAGGCCAAACCGTCGTGAATATCGCACAAGAGTTTGTATTCTTGGAGTCTGATGTTAGATGTGGCTTGTGTACTAGGGTAAAGTACTACGCTAAAGCTAAACACAGGTAGCTCGGGTTGCACATATGTCATCCCTGCTGTTTAACGGGGCATTTTACCAACTTTCTCAGCCAGCGCGTACACAACTGGGAGAGAGGCGGTGTGGAACGTTCTGCCTTTGCCAATGTGCCAAGCAGTGGTGTGTATTAGGAACCCTGTGACTAAATTTTTGGATGAAAATGACACTTTCAGTCTTTGTAGTGTATGATATTAATATTCTATAGACACCTGTGGATCACTTTGGCTATACATGTTTCCCAACCCACCATTTTTAAAAGTCCAACATGTTTAAATCACTCGTAAGTTTCACTGTAAGCACACTGACGTGTATCACACTGGTGCTGGTTTTTCTGTTTTGTGTTTTGTAGGACCATTACATATTCCTTACGCTTCAGTTTTGCTCGGATTTGTACGTGAATTTGCATGCATCATCTCAAACGTGTTATCTAACGATTCGAACATGCGTTTCATGATTTCTTTATTCATTGACTCACAAAAACTAATTTATACTGAAAACAAAAGGAATGTTAACAACAATTTCTCAAAACCAAAAATACACTTCTCTGCAAGTAATAACACCAACTACAATCAAAGACTTTAATTTATTTTCAGTTTGCTTAAGTTTCAGATAATGCCGCTAGAATAATTCTCTGAAAAGTGTGAAGGCAGTTTTGAAAATAATTCCCTTTTTCACTAATTAAAACTATTTAATTCTTATTATGTAAGAAACCCTGAGCTAGAATATTGAGCTTTTGCACAGTCGTTTCTTTGTTTATTCATATTATATTAAGTTTGCAAATTTTCAAGTAAAGAGACGTAAAATAAAAAGCAGAGCATGTACTTGTTAATTATGTCTCGTATTAGGATATTAATAGTTTCTTAGGGTAAAGCATGAATCAACACATACTTCATGTAAACCTCGGATGTTTGGATAAGTAAGAAATAGATGTAATTGGTGTCTATCACAGAAGATGCAAAAGCTGAATAAATTTTGGAACTACACCTGAAATAACCCGACCATACTCATGATTCCAATAGCGAACCTTCCTCTCTATCCACATAGTGCCATACCCCTAACGACCGATATAAAGGCTGCCCATAACTGTTGAGAATTATAGCAAACATGTCTTTGATTACAGAACATGTAGCAGTGCATTAAATTAGATTTGTGTGTGAGAGATATAATCACTGAGAATTAAATTGAATACTAAGAAGCGGCTTTTAAAAGACCCCTCACTGCGACCTATTTAAATATCTATTGCGCGATCCGTCCTATTATCCTTCAGCCAAGCAGTTCACTGTTCAAGATGAACTGCGATTGAAACAGAAAATAGCTCACCCATTTCAGAAAATGGTTTCCGAAGGTCTGAACTCTGTGGTGAGTTAAACGTTCACAATCAGAGAGCAGATGAATTACCGATTTATCACCCTCAAGACAACTAGTGCAAGTTGGATCAACATAATGACTCGTTATAGTAGGCATTCTTTAACAGGGCAATCTCCTATTAGCGAGCCAAGCTTAGTCCTCTTTAACCTAAGTAATAACTTTTGACGCCTTTGTATCAACCTTCTGATAACCTCCTTGACTGATCCTAACAAAAGTCTCAGTGCTGCTTTTTTCCAGTACTGGTTCAGGTGCACGGAGAGTTATCTCATTTAGTCCTACACTGATCCTAATGCCTAGAGCAGGGTCAGAAAAACATCGACATTTTATCACATCTCGGGAATGAAACTAATAATGCCCTTCATGATTTCAGGATATTTATCAATTGGAAGTAAGCCCAAAAACTGTCAGCCCGACAGACTTTTGACAGAAGTATCATTTCCGACAAGGATTTTATAAGCAGAGGGCTGACTAGATACGAATTCATCAAAGTTCTACAAGCCCACTAAACAGATTTGTAACATACTCCGTTCCGCCAAAGACCCCAGGGATCCTCTATCCACCGCAGGAGTATATAGAATACCTTGTTCGTGTGGCAAGGTGTACATCGGAACCACACAACGTAGTATAAAAACCCGCATTGAAGAACACAGAAGAAATTGTCGCTTGGGTCAAACTGAAAAATCAGCAATTGCTGAACATGCCATACTTGAAGAAGGGGAACACATCATCCAATATGGTAACACAGATATTCTGGCATCTACATCCCACTACTATTCTCGCTTATTCCGTGAAGCCATTGAAATATACAAGCACAAAAATAATATCAATCGCAAAGTAGAAGGACTTAAACTCAACAGAATATGGCAAACAGCGTTAACAAAAACAAAAATCCAGAACCCCTCTCCAGCCAATCAGACGCCAGCTCCTTGTAGTACTCCACTGGTACAAGTCCAGCCCACTGGCCACCCGGACCTATCACAACGTACTTCCCCTCCAGCCGCTGACATAAATACCGCACCTCTGGTGGTGACCAGCACAGTCGGTGCTGAAATCTCCACTAGGAAACTTCGACCTCGCCGCCACTGAAGATGTCTGCCGTAGTCGCAGACGAAACGTTTGGGAAGAAGAAGGAACCCAATAGACCACGGCCCACAAGCCCGGTTAATATTATTGCATCTAGTAGATACGAATTATTTATAAAGAAACAAATCTACGTTGGCCATGGAATTGAGGACATTTCAAAATTTATAATATGTAATATTTTTAAAATTAAGAAAGCTAAATTGAGAGATCTAACACTAAATGATATGGTAACAGATCCGCCATTTTCTAAATCATTACAGAGACTTATAATTTCGTTAAATCAACCCATACCATTTCGACACATCATCAAAATATAAATAAGGTAACCTCTTTGGGATAGAGTTGACCCACAAAAAGACAATTAGCTTATACAAATGTAAGTATGGTGATATGATTATGCAGTATTTTCACTTGAGATTCAGTTACACCGTTCTAAATATGAAGAGTAACAACAGTATCCGGTCTGGTTTGCGTGATTTGAAAAAGTACTTTGTCTGTATAAAAGATGCAGCTACAAGAGGTTACACAAAACAAATTCGTGATAGATCAATTACATTCAGAGAAATGTTCAGCTTGACGCTTGAGATACGATGAAATGCGCAACAGTTCAAGAGCGAACTTCAGGTTGCAGTTTACCGTTATTCGGTAAACTTTATAGCATATAGGTGTTCTGAAAGTTATTACTATTCACAGTGTTATTATCATTTTTATAGCTTTTATGTGTTAGAGTGGATATTCATTACTCTTAAATATATTTATTGTCAATGCTTATTCAGTTATGCTTTAAGTTTAGGGACTGTGCTTGTATACAACCATTAAAACATGGTGTTTAAATGTAAATTCTGGTAAACCCGAAAGACAGGTTGTGCAAACATTCGCCAAGCTTAAGATTCGCCAGTGCTATGTGATTTTGGGGTAAATTAAGACTGCTTACCACATGTTTCATTCTACGCAAATCCCTAGTTATCATGCTAATTTGTGACCTAGTTACACGTCGCATGGCACTGCGCTCCTTTGTTTCATTTGTGTTAAATGCTTCTCCTGTCTATCTTCTCACTCTTGGTTTGGTTTGCAGCTTGGCGTACGTCAGGTATGGCCGCATCCCGTCATCTCCTCCTTTGGCACTTCGACTTCATCAACCGGTCTTTTGGGCTGTACCGACGCGATGCAGCACAGTTTAAAGACGAAGTTTTCGCATTCAGATCCCTCACTATGGAGACCGAGTCTGCTTACTGTTCCGTCACGTCCCTGCATGGATCTGAACTACAAAAATTGCATTGTTAACCATTTCAGCACGTTGCTTGGCCCGCTAGCAATTAAGTTATCTCCTCTGTTTCATATTTGGCTTATTCGCGCTTCTGAAATGTGATGGTGTGATGCCTGCAAGTGATGACTGTGGACAGTGTTATTCTGTGTTCCACACTAGTGGCAACCACGCTCTCTATCGTCCAAGTGTACAAGTGAAAAATAAAGTATAGCGATAACTATTTACACTGTGCCACGGTGGTGTGCTGAAGTTGAATAATGTTATTGAGAGTGCCTTCCTTATATCCCGGTGTACATGTTGCAGTCTGTCACCCGCCTCTGGGGTAGGGAGTATTTGAGCCAACAGCGAGCTGCCTTATCGACTTGGTCCATGTTTCCTACACTTGTCTTGGTGTTGCTGGTGCCACTGGTTCAATCTTAGACGGCGCTGGTAGCTAAGTCCCCGTACCGCTGGTAACGTACCTTACCTTATCTTCTTACAGTAAAGGAAAATGTGTTAGAAAAATGAGGTTCCTTCTTTTGAAACTAAACCATATTACATCCCTTATCAGTAAAGAGACGATAACCTAAGGCGAGTCTACTTTTGAAACACTAGGTCTAGCTGCCAGATAACACACCCTGCTTTTCCTCTTAGCGGCTAGCTCCACGTGAACCGAATAATTATCTGTGCAGTTGCAAATCGAAGGAACAGAGGCAGCCGCCGTCAATAGCTCCTTCTTCAAATGTTGTATCACATTTAAAAGCAAATGCAAACACCGTGATTATCTAATAACACTAACCAACAATTAATTTGTTACATAAACAATTGTGAGCGATTCTTATGCATTTTTATCTGCTGATTCCAAAAATGAAGTCAGAAATTCCATCACCCACCATTTTGTTTTGTAATTTTTAAAATGTTGTTTCCCTGTTTATTAGCATTTATGGTAGGTGTATAACATGCTGATTCGAAGGAGTATTTTACATTTATATTTCATTTCATTGTGCCAACAATTGACCTATAACACTTGGTGATTGTTGCCTTGAATTCACGAGTTACAACAATGACATTCCCTAACAGAACAGTGAATATAAGGTCCCGTTCACAGTTGAATAAAAGCTTTCTTAAAATAAAGCAGCTTATTCTGTGCTCTCTTCCGTTTTCAATTTAGATCAAAGTGTATAATACTGCCCATAGTAGTGAATTATAAGCAGTGAAAAAATATATAGTAAGTATATAAGGAACATGTCTCAAAAGTGTGTTAATGACAGAAACAGCTTTTGTTATGTGTGTGGTGAGCTGACCTTCAAAGCGCAGAGGCAAAAATTTACTCCTCTTCTAAGAAGATCTTATGACCAATTTTAACAAGAAAACAGACCAGAACAAGACATGGGCCCAGGAAATCTGTTGTGCCAAAGTGTAACACTATTAACTGGCTGGATGAAAGGATCCCGTTATATGCCATTTGCAGTCCCTGCGATTGGCCGCCTCCGTAGCGCAGCTGGCAGCGCGCTTGCTTGTGGCGCGGAGGACCCGGGTTCGATCCCCGGTACCAGCATGGGGATTTTATCCCCTCTGGGAGGTCTGGCACGGGGTGCACTCAGCCTCGTTAGGTCCCGGGGGGACCAATTGAGGAGCTACTTGATGGAGAAGTAGCGGCCCCAGGTCGAGAAGACCGCATAACTGGCCGGGAGGGCTCGGGGCGCTGACCACGTCCCACACTCCAGTACTGCACCTCACCAATGACGCCTGTAGTGGGCAGAGGTGGGGGACGCAGCGGCTGGGCGGTAGGCCTTGGCCCTTCGTGGGCTGTCGCGCGGGGTTTACATTACATTACAGTCCCTGCGATATGGTGCGAACCTAAGGATCATTTAACAGACTACTACTTCTGCCTGACAAACATATCTGGACTAAGTTCGAAGTCCAGACTCACTGTTAAATATCCATCTTTAGAATCGGCAAATCGACCGGTGCTTCACGGGCCAGGACTTCTCATACCAACTACACCAGATGACATAACAATGATTGAAGAATTTCCTGATGTTGAAGAATCACAGAATGATTCAGATTTTGCTGAAGACGGTGCTGTAAATGAGCCTCACTTTTTAACACAGAAGGATTTAAATGATTTGGTTCGGGATCTTAGTTTAGGTAAAAGCAAGGCAGAATTACCCGCCTCAGCATTAAAAGGATGGGAGTTACTGCAGGGTGACACCAAAGTAAGTTTCCTCAGCCAACGCCATAAAGAATTTGAGCACTTATTTTCCAGAGAGAAGGATCTAGTGTTCTACAATGATGTTAAGAATTTGTTCCAAGCACTGGGTGTTGAGCATAAGTATGAGGTTTGACGTTTGCTCATAGATTCCTCGAAAACAAGTCTGAAAGCAGTGTTACTACATAATGGAAACACATATCCGTCCATTCCTTTAGCCCATACAGTTGGTTTGAAAGAAAATTGTGAGAATTTAAGGTTCTTATCATCCTCAATTAAGTATGACAAATTTTATCGGGAGATAGTGCGGCTTTGAAAGTTATAACCATCTTACTTGGGTTGTAGCTTGGCTATACTAAATTTTTCTGCTTATTGTGCTAGTGGAATGATAGAGATAAAAGTAATCATTATACTAAACATTCTTGGCCAGAGAGAGAGAGTCATTTAATCCAGGACAAGATAATGTTCTTCACCAACCACTTGTACGTTCTGAGAAAATCGTATTGCCTCCATTGCATTACAAACTAGGCCTCTTTAAGGATTTTGTGAAAGGAATGGATCGTGATGGTAGTGAATTTCTCTTCCTGAAAAATAAATTCCCAGGGATAGGTGAATCTAAAACAAAATAAGGAATATTTGTTGGCCCACAAATAAGGGAACTGATGAAATGTAAGTAATTTGAAAAGCATTTAAATATGCAACAAGCAGCTGTATGGCAATCTTTTAAGAAAGTTGTCACTAACTTCCAGGAAACTTCAGGTTTTATAACTACAGAGAACTTGTTAGTGAGATGACTGACAACTAGAGCCCGGATTTTTATGTAATTACATATTTTAAATCCTGCATAATATTTCAATGATAAGTAAAAATGTTGGCGCATTACGTCATTTGGGACTCCCTTACAAATTTTTATTTTACATTTTTTTTTTTTTACATATTTTGCACATTTTTACATATTTTAACGATGTTACATAAAACGTACATCTTTTCTGAGTTTCGTTACAATTTTATTATTTTTTAAAAATATTGTACTCACATTATAAATTACTGCTTTTACAAGTTTTGCTGAACGCAACAAAAATCAATCTGCGAAATAGGATGCAAGTTAAATTAAGAATGCGATAATAACCGCCTCACCTCGTTCTGATTGTTGTCCACTTATATCAAAGCAGGTGCCGCTCGACAATGTTGACCTCCAGTGTCACGTTTCTCGTAGCACGTAGGGCATTTACAAGGACTGGAGAAATTGATTGTTACCATTGTCGCGGTAGTCGGCATCTTGTAATATAATAGCTGCGAGGAAACAAAGTGAGCCGCTGGACAAGGATCAATAAAGCGAGGTGATAATACTGGAGTTAGTTTCTTGCAAGTCTTAGTAAAATGACACCAGTTGCGTCCTCGCTATCCTGCAAGTTGAATTCATGAGTGACATTAGATAGCGCCTTTACAATCGACGGAAAAGTAATAGTTTGTCAAGCATGCGGTAAAAGAATTGTGTGTTCCATGAAATTTCAATTGGAACAACATGTCAAAAGTGCTCTTCACATACGCAACAAACACCTACAGTCTTCTAGAAAGTAAGTTCTGTTGACACAAATGCAACAGGAACTGTCCGGAAATGATTTTTTAAAGACTTGTGCAGTGCAATGGTTGCAGCTAATATTTCGTGGCATAAACTTCAAATTCCTCAACTTCGTTCCTTTCTAGAAAAATATTGCAAGAAAGTTATTCCTGACGAATCTACTCTGAGGAAAAAGTATCTTCATGTGTGTTATGGAGAAGCAGTTGCTCATATACGGACTGACATTGAAGACTCCTTTATTTGGTTTGTCGTCGATGAAACTACAGATGACATGGTTGGTACATAGCAAATTTAGTAGTAGGAAAATTAGATCCGAAAGTCCAGCAAAACCATTTCTAATCTGTTGCAAGGTGTTAGAAGAAACAAATCATTCTACAATTCCAAGATTTGTAAATGATGGGATGAAGATTCTGTGGCCAGAGGGTGAGTGTGAGGAAAAGGTTTTAATTATGTATTCAGATGCCGCAGCGTACACTATTAAAGCTGCTACTGCCTTTGAGGCTTTCTACCCGAATATACCTGCTTGGCCCATGAATTGCGATGTGTTGCTGTAGTAAGAAGTAATTTTCTCTGTGTGAATTAGTTGATATCAGCAACAAAAAAGGTCTTCGTGAAAGCATTGCACCGTATTCAGTGATATAAAAATCATCCCCAACATGTCCATTTGCCTCCTGAGCCAGTACTTACAAGATGAGGTACGTGGTTAGAAGCTGTGAACATTTTGAAGAAGTCCAGTCAGTGGTGAACATGATCGCTTCAGAAGTAGCTGTTTCGATACGTGAATCTCAGGACATCTAAAGTGGCAGGCTCCCGTGCTTACATCAAGAGGAACTTCGGCTGGTTGCCTAGCACCATCAAGCAGTTGGAAACATCAGGTTCCCTTCTTCACGAATCTATGGATTTAATGCAACATGCATCACAGAAGCTAGTGGAGCTGTAGGAAGGAAGGCAGGTGAAAAATTCAAAGCTGTGCTAAGCAGGAATCCAGGGTACTCTATGCTTGTGTCCGTGTTTAAAGTGCTAAACGGTGACAGTGTCGATTTACCAAAACATTTCTCTGCAAATCAGATTCCTATGCTAAAAGATCCTCCTGTTACTTCGTGTGACGTGGGGAGAGGCTTCTCTGCTTATAAGAACATTTTATCCGATAGGAGACAAACAATGACCCCTGAAAATACGGAAACATATGGTTATTCACCACGTTGAAAAAAGCAAAATACTCAAAATGAAAATGCCTGGTTGTTCATTGTATGTCAAGAGATAGAAAACTGAAAATGCATCCACATTATAAAAGTTAAATATTTTGAACTGATTCTTCCACTCATTGATAAATTGGTTCATTATTTCAACATTGTTTTAATGTCTTAAATTTAAGTAAAGTGAAATGAATGAGTTTAATAAACATAATCCAAAACACATATTTTTTTATTTCGGGATTACCTACTTGAAAATAAATTTTAGGTAAATTCTGCATAAAGCAAAACATTTTCCCTATAATTAATTCTATATTTAGTAAATTTCAACTCATTGTAATTAATTTATGTACTTACAGACCCATCAAATTGCAGAATTCTGGGTAATTTGCAGCCTGCACTTAGATTTGAGGTGGTAATCTTAACATTTAGATTATTACATAATTTTATATATTTTGTTGATATTACATATTTCATTACATATTTTAATGTTTTTTGTTACATAAATATGTACACATTTCGTACCTTGATATTACATAAAAATCGGGCTTTACTGATAACTATAAGGTAATGGGATGTAATATGTCTTTGAAAATACACCCTGTGCACTCCCATCTTGATTTCTTCCCTGAAAACCTAGGGACTGTCAGCGACGAACACGGGGAGCGTTTCCACCAGGACATCGTGGAAATGGAAAGGCACTACCAGGGTAAATGGTGTCCAAATATGTTAGTAGACTACTGCTGGACACCGAAAAGGGATGTTCCTCAAACGTAATATAACCGAAAATCCCATTCACATACATTTTAGGTGAGTAAATGTAATTTCAGCAAAAATATTTTTCATGCGATTACTCAAAATCTCTGGGTGACGGAAAAGTTCTGTAAACAGATTTGAAATCACAAAAAAGTGAGCCAGGAACACCCATTGGTTCTCTTATAAGACTAAAAGTTCAAATTCTCTTACCCAGTGTAATTTATGATTTTCTTGATATTTTTATTTAATAAAATTGCAGCCAAATAGCCACATACAGTTACGTAACATTTTTACATTTTTGCATATTCATTTATAGATTTCACTCTTTTACTACACAGTTCTATGTGATATCGTTCACAGTCTTAGTTACACAGTTCACACACACACACACACACACACACACACACACACACACACACACACACACACACACACACACACACACACACACACACACACAACACACACACACAAACACACACACACACACACGTCCTTGATATCAGAGATAAATTGTATTTTTAGATTTCATTACGATATCGAAAGAAAGAATTACTTGTAAACATTTCCATGAATGAAAGAAAGTGGCTTTGCTGAATTTAATTGCAGGCATAAACGTATTGGTGAAAATATACTATAGATGTAGTCACCCATAAATTAAATACATCCTTATTTTAGCGTATATGAGGGCTCCTGAATCGCCATTATTTTAGTTATATTTAAATTAAAGGTACAAAAGCTATAAATACGTCTAGCTGTGTTAGGATAGAGGGGCTGTGCTACGTGCTAGATCATCTCCGAAGACATACTTTTCAAATAAGTACACTATTCGTTTTATAACGGAATATGCACATAAGTATGCACCCACTAATGTGCTATACACTGAATAATTGTTAACATACCTCAGTCGAAAAAAATAACTAGCTCGATATGGGAACCCAATCTGCCAAGTATATCATACACAGGTTCTCCAACGATTGCACCACAAGCACACAATATATATATAAAATTCCTGTAATTCCTGTAACAAATTGACTTCATGCACAGGAATATGTGCTATCTTTCACAAAAGTAAATACCCATTTTCGGTGAGACGTGCGTGAAGGGTCACCTAATTCTCAGGCGTGCTTGCATAGGTGGTATGAGAATTAAATTAGTCATGTGCTTCCCTTGCTGTTCGGAGGACATGGCAGTCATGTCACCTCGCAACTCACCTCACCTCGCAGTTTGGAAAAGCAATATTTCAGCAATCCTACATTAACGGGCAAACATCGCAGATTCAACTTCAGTGCACCTGCAGAACATATTCTTATGGTGTTTCTATTAAGTTATGGACCAGAAGTAAAACGATTCAAGTGTTGGTGCTCGACTTACAAAACGTGAGGAGGCCAAGGTCGTGTGTACGCTATAGCTGACCCGGCTAAGACGTCCTGCTTTAACTGATTTAAATGAACAGTGTGGACTGACATGGGTTCGAATCCCAGGCAACACACTTATTTTTATTTCCCTTTTTCATTTTTCTCTCTTAACGGGAACATTATTATTTACATTACCCGTGCGAAATATAAAATTATACAAACTAATGGAGTCTATTTCTCATAAAGCTCCTCCTTTAGGTAGCTTTATTCCGCGTACCGTTGTAACTTTTCCCGCCGTCTTATGAATGCTGCAGTACGATTAAAATGTTACAACTGAATGCTTCCTAAGATATTAATTGCAATTGCTGAAAATGAAGCAGGGAACACGCCTACCTCAATTGGGAAACATTCCTCATGAAATTAATATTTCCCTTTAAACATTCACATTCAAAAGCATCTCTATAAATTTCGTAGACTATTACCATATTAAAATATATAAGCGTGTAATAGTGTAAATTATCAGATCTGGATGCCAGTGAATAATGTAATTAATGATACGTTAAACAGAACAGAATACAGTTGTAGATTACTTGAGGGTGAAGGAACCTTTGCACCCAGCAAGGTTGTCATGTCGTTTATTTCCAAGCAGACACAACGTTGCCATGTTCCCATTAACTGAATTTGTAGCAGTGTGCCTTCATGCGAATCTCCATTCCTGGTAAAAAGCTGTAGAGAACTAAATACGTTTGTTAATTTGGTATTTCAGAAAATAAACATACGAAAGACGAGGATGGAACCCCCGTGAGCTAGAGGTTCTGAATTCCACAGGCGCCGACGAAGCGCTCTTGGCTATTCGGCACATGGCCACTCGCCCTGTCTCATATGATATTAAGCTTCCTGTCACTATCTTAGCACCTAATTTCACTGCAAGGCGGAAGTTCGTGTGCACCTTTAGAAATGGTTTAAAAATTTGCCCCCCTTTCCCCCCCCCACCCCCTAAGTATTCGCTTACATTTATATAGAGGAATAAGAAAAGGGAATATTTCTATAACAAGCACGAGTATCGCAGTGTTCAGTGTGGGAATTGTTTAATTAATTCCTTTCATTAACGACAGACAAATAAAGATAAAATGATATAATATTAAGTGCACGTTCCCGTTGAGCGAAGTATCATTAATTGAGAATAATGTCCAACAGATTCACGCTCATTCATACGGAGGATTAAATACTGAATAAGTGATGATTTACAGGAAGCAGTTCTGCTCTAAACTAAAGATGTGATATTATCTGATAGGTATGTGTTATAGTTCACTTTTCGTCCGATATGACACAATGTTGGAGGACGTTAATACAAAACAAAAAAAAAAAAAAAAAAAAAAAAAAAAAAAAAGAGTTCACTAAAATTAACTTAGTAGTCAAACCTTCCACCTTGCGTAGCAGTAGATGCCTGCTTTGTAAACTGGAGATTAAAATCGATTCCTGTTTGCAAGAAATCGGTTACTTAATCCTCCTTTCAAGGCTTCGGACATGTCTCAATTTACTTATTTAATTATAACACCCATAATGAGTCATTCATCGTTAGATATGATTTATTTGCTATGAGTAATTATCAAAACAGAAAATCATTGGTATTATTTGTATCTAATGGGAGAGTTAAGGCAAAAAATTAAGGGCATATATTAATTTCGAACAAGTGTTTTTTTTCTAAATGAGAGTGATGAATTATGATCATTTCACACCAAGTCATTTCTGTAGATGTTTATATTTAGGCTGGCCAAAACTTTAAGGCTCCTGTTAAAAATAGTAGAACACCTCTGTTAAGACGTCTTCTAACATAAAGGAAATTTAATGAAAATATCACTGGTCAACAGAAAAATTGCGTCATGAATGATGTAGACAAGTTTTAATTAATTGAACACCCCTTATGGTGAAAACATTACTGTAAATTGCTAGTTGTTTCATATTTTTATATGCAGTGTAGGATGTTACTGATGACGACAGGAAACTGTAACTAGGTACCTAATGTAGATCTGACTTTGCACCTGATATGAAAGCTGAACATCACAAAATTAGCCAGAGTGAATTAAATGATTTAGTCAGAGACCTAGAACTTCCTAAAGCCAAGGAAGAGCTGCTAGTCTCCAAATTGCAACGATGAAGCTATCTTGCTGAAAATAAGAAAGTGACATTTTTTCGTCACCGTCAGAAACATCTCGGGAAATATTTTGCTGAGGAAGGCGATTTAGTGTTCTGCAGTGATGTTACTGACTTATTGAGTGCTCTGAACATTAATCACACCTCTGATCAGTGGCGGGTGTTTATAGATGCTTCAAAACTATGTCTCAAACCTGTATTACTACAAATGGCTATCAGTTGTCTTCAATTCCTATTGATTATTCCGTGCATATGAAGGAATCATATGGCAGCCTGAAACTCCTTGACGCAATTAGTTATAACATGTATAAATGGAAAATATGACCAATAGTAATTGCAATATTAACTGGGCTCCAGCTAGACTACACTAAAGTGTTATCTCATATGTGAGTGGAACAGTAGAGATAGAGCTTCTCACTTCACAAAGAAAGGAATGGCTTTTACGTCAAGGTACGGAAACTGGAAGAATGTTAAACATGAACCTCTGGTAGAATCTAAGAACATTTTAATTCCTCCAGTGCGCATGAAACTTGGTCTCATCAGACATTTTGCTTAAACGTTGGACCGAAGTGGACTGGCATTCGAATACCTAATTACAACATTTCCTAGAATTAGTGAGGCCCAGTTATAGGAAGGAATGTTTGTTGGCCCACAGATTCATCAAGTTCACAAGATTAGATATTCGAACACCTCTTAAACGATGCTAAGCAAGAGGCATGGATTTCTTTCAGAGAAGTCGTAAACAACTTTTTGGGAAACAAACGAGCTGGAAACTATGATAATCTTGATATAAATTTACTGTCATCTTATCACAAAATGCGATGCAAAATGTCCCTGAAATTACACATTTTACACTCCCATCTAAATTGCTTTGATAAAAGTCGTGGAGCGATGAACATGGCAAACATTTGCACCAACAAATATCATTAATGGGAAAACGTTACCAGGGAAAGTGGAGTGCAAGAATGCTTGCTGACTACTGTTGAACAGCCATCAGGAATGATCCTCAACCCGACTACAAGAAGGAAGCAAATAGAAAGCATATTCAGTAAAGGTAACTGATCACGAATATATTTTACAAGACATCAGATTTTCATAGAAACAAATGACTATTGTGTTTTTCGTTAATATTATTCTCAAACCAGAACCAATCTAGTATTCTTGTTGTCATATTCGTGTTCAGCGTGGTGTAGGCCATAAGAAAAGTGAAGTATCATTGATGTCGCAAACAAAAAGTAAAATTTTGTTGTCCAGTGTAATCTTTCAGAGCGTGATGATTTAGAATCCATAACTGAAGATATGAAATAGTTAAACATTTTCTGTTGTAAATGAAATCAAAGCGATTAATGGTGCTCCTTGTTTACAGGACGTAAAAACAGAAAACTTTGTGCTGTGACAGTCACTTTATTTGCACAGAAAACCAATAACAAACGAGGCTCTTGCATTAAAACACCATTAAGTGCCAGGAATATTAAATAAAATAAATGTTTCAAAAGCAATACTTTTTAAAAGGGTTCTCAAAGACAGGTAACGTATTAAAGATGTTCCTGTTCTTGAAGATAGGCCTATATTCTGAGTAGGTAATAATTATAAATTAATTATTGATATTGGTGATTTCAATCTCATTTGTCTGTAATTAATAAAGATCAACTAAACGAACCTAAGCTGAACACTGCGATACTCATTCTTGTTATAGAAAGATTCCCTTTTATTATTCCTCTATATAAATGTAAGCGAATACTTAGGGAAAAAAAGAAAATTTTTAAACCATTTCTAAAGGTGCACACGAACTTCCGCCTTGCAGTGAAATTAGGTGCTAAGATAGTGACAGGAAGCTTAATATCATATGAGACAGGGCGAGTGCCGAATAGCCAAGAGCGCTTCGTCGGCGCCTGTGGAATTCAGAACCTCTAGCTCACGGGGGTTCCATCCTCGTCTTTCGTATGTTTATTTTCTGAAATACCAAATTAACAAACGTATTTAGTTCTCTACAGCTTTTTACCAGGAATGGAGATTCGCATGAAGGCACACTGCTACAAATTCAGTTAATGGGAACATGGCAACGTTGTGTCTGCTTGGAAATAAACGACATGACAACCTTGCTGGGTGCAAAGGTTCCTTCACCCTCAAGTAATCTACAACTGTATTCTGTTCTGTTTAACGTATCATTAATTACATTATTCACTGGCATCCAGATCTGATAATTTACACTATTACACGCTTATATATTTTAATATGGTAATAGTCTACGAAATTTATAGAGATGCTTTTGAATGTGAATGTTTAAAGGGAAATATTAATTTCATGAGGAATGTTTCCCAATTGAGGTAGGCGTGTTCCCTGCTTCATTTTCAGCAATTGCAATTAATATCTTAGGAAGCATTCAGTTGTAACATTTTAATCGTACTGCAGCATTCATAAGACGGCGGGAAAAGTTACAACGGTACGCGGAATAAAGCTACCTAAAGGAGGAGCTTTATGAGAAATAGACTCCATTAGTTTGTATAATTTTATATTTCGCACGGGTAATGTAAATAATAATGCTCCCGTTAAGAGAGAAAAATGAAAAAGGGAAATAAAAATAAGTGTGTTGCCTGGGATTCGAACCCATGTCAGTCCACACTGTTCATTTAAAACAGTTAAAGCAGGACGTCTTAGCCGGGTCAGCTATAGCGTACACACGACCTTGGCCTCCTCACGTTTTGTAAGTCGACCACCAACACTTGAATCGTTTTACTTCTGGTCCATAACTTAATAGAAACACCATAAGAATATGTTCTGCAGGTGCACTGAAGTTGAATCTGCGATGTTTGCCCGTTAATGTAGAAGGATTGCTGAAATATTGCTTTTCCAAACTGCGAGGTGAGGTGAGTTGCGAGGTGACATGACTGCCATGTCCTCCGAACACAAGGGAAGCACATGACTAATTTAATTCTCATACCACCTATGCAAGCACGCCTGAGAATTAGGTGACCCTTCACGCACGTCTCACCGAAAATGGGTATTTACTTTTGTGAAAGATAGTACCTAAGTAGAATATCATCACCTTCATATAATTTCCTTTACATTCGCTTAAGCAACATTTAGGGTTAATATATTCTTAAGTAGCCTTGTGGAGGGCAATATGAATTAGCAAATGTTTAACAGTTTAGAGATATAATTTTTGGCCTATAACTCAAAGGCCGCTTTCTTTAAACCACAGCTTTTATAAATCGTTCCTGCAGCGCAATCAGACTTTGTAGACATATTTTTAGCATAAAGGGACGCAGAAAGTCTATGGCTGTGTTGTGGCAACACCTCTTTGATTGCGTTTTATTTTTTAACACTGTATTTGAGCTGGGATTGATTCGATATCTAAGTCATATATGTCCCTGGACGTATTAATAGAATATGTTCCATAACGGAAACTATATGCTTAATCAACCTTTGAAATACTTTTAAGCTAAATTTAATAATATTCCAAATTTGTTCTTAGCTTTAATACCAACAGTGAAACCTAATGTAATTGAGAATAGCTGAAACTTATCCCTCAGTTGTTTGAATGGTTGAACATTACTTTCAGGAGGTAGGCAATGAAGAATCAATTATTCCACAACGCATGGTGAGATATGAATAATTAGAATACCAACACGAACATAAAATATACGTATTAGGTGAATAGGAGTTCGGAAGTATTAAGAGACAAACCAAGTACAGAGAGACAAAGAGAAATGCTGAAAGATATTTAGCTTTCAAATTGGATAGTTTATAAGTACTAATCGTTGATGGCTGGATATGAGTAGTGCTGTACTATTGTAAAACTGGCCAACTACGTTATATACTCTGCGCTGACTGCTGGAATATAGGTAATTTGTGCCATTGATGCTCTAGTTACTTATTCTGTATTTATTTTTTCCACTTAATTATATAAACAAACTGATATTGTAATTTTTTTTTAAACGAACAAACATTGTAATTTGGGAAACCTGTAATGTTCACATTACAGATAAATAAAACTAAAAATCTAACATGAGGATATCGACGGGGAGAATTTGATATACAAAGTATGCGTTTATATTTTTCGAAAACATTTGGAATAGAAATAAAAAATACGTTTTCTGTGATTACTTCTGTGATGCACTTATTTAATATGTAGTACGCACACCTATATAATACATTCGTTACGGTTATCTCCGGAAAACTACGTTGAACTGACAATCACTTTTCTGTCTGGTGTCCTTTATTTCATCCGCCGCATCATCCAGTTATAATAATTCGTAGAAACAGCGCCCTTGATTCGTGAAAATGACTACAATGATCAGTAGGGTGACGTGTGCAAATCATTTCATAATACAGCACCTACATTTAATGCTATCCAGTATTCTATGAATATATGTATGTATACTTCATCAAGAATTTCAGCCTATTCAAGAATGACGCATACACTTTCGGCTTCTAAACCAAATTGCCACAAACTTTATCAGTATTCTCGTTTCAACCGTTAAAACATAATACATTACATTATATGTTTATTTGGTGATGGATTTGCCGTCGCCTATTTCCAAAATGTTCCGACTCCAAATGCCTTTGATGTGATTTTCTAAAAAAAAAAAATTTACGTATATTAACGCCCTTCAATGTGATATCATTATCGGACAATGAATAAATGAAATTAGTGAAATGATGCTCAAATGAGCCCGAGGTCCTTAGACTTTAAAGTTACCCGAAATTTGTTTCCTCGAGAAAAGAAAAAAGTCGGAAAAACACGTTACCCTGACAACTCACCCTAACCGAGATTCGAAATCAGGACCATTTGAATGTGAGGCAGACACGCTACCAGCACACCACAGAGGCAGGCTCTTCTTCTACGTGAAGTATACTAAAAGACATACCTTTTGAAGATTTCCAAAGTGTTGATGCTGTCGGTTTTGCGGCTGAAGCCCGAAAAAGCCTTCGTTTTGGATGCATTGATTGCAAATAAATAATAGAAAATTATACAGTTATTTGAAAACAGCTTGTTCTGTGGACATATATTTTCCATCGTTCTATATATTTTTGTAGGTAAGAAGACCACTACGCCGTTCTTATTGAAATTACGGAAGAACAGTACCACACTCAAGCAGCAAGTTGTATACCCTTTGTTAGAAGTGTTGCTTCCAAGAAAATGTGACCACAACTACCAATAGGATTCCGTCAAGTGATATAAATGCAGAAGAATGTCGAAAGAGATCACTATGCTGTATCTCAAAGGCACATAAACGCTGATTACAATATACCTATTGAAACTGAAGTTAATGAAACAACATGTAAAATAAAATAAAAATATTGGGCAACACTGGAACAAGTTAACACTAGCAGTTCTTCCCACTTGTTCCCAGTAGTCCTTTTCTGTCTGATCCACACACTCAAATGACAAAGCTTTGAAAATTATGGAAAAGATAAGAAGCAGAAACCCCTACCACACATTGCGCAAAATTGTCACGTGATTATATTATTTTGCCTCGAATGACGGAAATGTATGTTTCTTCTAATCGTATGCAGAGATGACGCAATCGAAATGCATAATAAACAAAATGTTTTGAAATGTAGAACTGGAGAGGCAAGACGTGATAAAGGTCGCGCTCTAGGACTTTCTAAAGTCAGAAAGTAAGGGTTTTCAGAATACATTACAGAACAGCAAACTTAGTGTGAAGCTTATCCTCTACTAATACGAGGGTGACACATACTTACAGCTGTTATGGCCACGTACCCTTAAATTTAAAAAAAAAAAAGTAAGTTGAAAGGAGAAATAGAAGAAGTAAGGAGAAGATTTATAAAAATAATTTTACTCTTATGATATTCACAAGAACAATTAGATTAATTGCTGAAGAACCGGTGGGCTAGGTGAGCAATTCACGAGCATTGATGGAAAAGCAAAATAAAATGTTCTGAAATTGAAACTTTAGGGGTAGGTATGTTCATAGAAGAGCTTTCTTTAGGATATTCAAGGATTTTTGTAATGGTACTTTCAGTAGTCATTTTCTCTTTAAAATTCGGGAACATCAGTGGCAATTTTAAATGTGCACGGAGTCTCCTAAAAACAACTCACTTAATATCCAGTAGAAGAATGTGTTATTTCGGTTAATAGCTTCAATTCGCAAATGTTTGGTGTTTAAGTGTAAAAGGTAATTTTTTCCTGATACAACTAATAAAGTTAATTAATTGGTAAACTGGCCCGTTCAACGTTACGAGTAGTGGTGAAAAGTAACACTACTAGTATTTGGTGGCAGGAGATGCTTACGGCCCGGAACGTGCCTAAATGATTGCCACAAATCGTACATAAATTAAAACGAACAGAGGAACAAAGAAGACTTACTTTAATCACAGATTTAATCAATACCAACCAGAGTATTACATTATTACGCCTGAGGGTGAAAGTTTAAGAACAATGTTCCCGCATTTAAAACTCAGTCATTGTGAAGTGTTATATTCACTAATGCCTTACTTTGGCAGTCTCCATTGTGGATGTTTGTAGTTTCTTGGCCCCAGATCTTTCAGTCAAATTCTTTACATAGCGGATTCCTAGGACGTTGAATTATTTTTCCATTAAAATGACGGTACTATCATTCCAACCTGAACTTTAACGTAACCCCTTTCAGGACATCCATCTTTACTCAGGTAGTATTGCAGAAATGACATTGATCATTTTCAAATAGTCATGATGACATAACTGACCTTAAAAAGAAAAATGTTAGGAAATGGCATTTGGAAATATTCACCTGTATGTTTATATCGTTAAGTTTTAACGTGATAATTGCTTTTCTGTGAAACATAAAATATGTAAACAAGCTAATTCTAAATATTCAAATAAAGAACAATCAGACTTCTGAACATTATACTAACATACACTATAGCAAAACACCGGCAATATTTTACTGCTATATGTACATATACAGAGTAGTAAACTATAGTGCTTTTCAAATGAGAAGGGTTCTGATCTCCAGCCAATGAGATACGTTTACATGTACAGCGTTGCAAGCTCGTTACCCCCACTGTTCATATTTCTTGGCGCACGTCAAGCCCCACTTAAGGGGAAAGCAATATGACAACACAGCAGGACTCCGATTGGTTACCGGCCTGGAGACGCTCAAGGACAAACTCCTTCCCATTTGAAAAGCACAGTAGAGCACTAACATTCGTCACCTGTAAGGGCTCGTGGCCTTTTCGTTCATTCAGAATTATTGTAACACAATGTGTTTCTTTGTATTCATGTTCTGCACAGGATTGCACTGACAAACGCCTCACCTCTCCTGGCCTCTCCCTCGTATTGTGAATGAGATAAACAGTTCAGTGAATTAACTCCAAACTCAAACCCCATACACAGCAGCAATCAGCGATAGCAACGCAGACTATAATACTAAAAAAAGCTCTACTTTCATGATCAATGACGGAAAAGGTAGAATCGCCTACCGAAGGACCCCTAAAGTGAGATTGCAGTATTGTGCAGTAAAATATAAAGTGCATAAGAAAGAAAGAAAGAAAGAAGGAAGAATAAGAACTTGACTTTAATTATGGTTCATTGTATAAAGATTCTGAGGTGTGATAGTTCCTGTAAACTCTAAAGTGCATGAATGCTTTAAGACACATTTTGGTGGCTGCAATCGATCTAGCTGCAAATTTAAACAATTGCATTATGATGTGCCTTTTCCTCTACAACACATAATGATCAAATCTATTCCTGTTTTCGATAGTCCTTTACCGTTTTATCATGTGTGATTTTCTTGTATTTACATATTTTTAATTTTAAAAATTCTTTGAATGCTAAAGTGTTTTTATTACATCATTAACTATATTTACTAGAAATTTGAAAATAAAAACCACATATAGTTAGATATAAAATACAGAGAAAAGTATCAGTTCATTGTAGTGTATGTAAATACAATGAAGTTTTTGTTTACACCTAGATGTTATTTCCCTAATGACCTAGTTGTCCACAGGCCCTTAAACACAACAACATAGACGCTATTTCATTACTGTGGTTCTCAGCGTTACATTATATATTGGGCGCGAAATACCCTTAATTTTGCTCAGAGGCCTCTTTATTAGGCTTGAGGTTCTTTTACGTGTCGTAAATCTACGGGACCACCGGTATTGCTTCTCTTAAAAGAAAGACATGCTAAGGATTTTAAGTCCGAAAAAACCCTTCGCTCTCCGTTGGGTTTGAACCCGTGACCTCGGAAACCAGAGGCTGGCATGTTACCTGTGGACCACGGATGACTCACATGTGTAGCCGGCCGTCCAGAGGAGTCCGGTATCAATAAAATTGACGTTAGGCGAAGCCGAGGCTTGCACGAAACTCAGGCTACGGCCGAGGCCGATCGGCTGATAGCGGTGAACCTGGAGTTCTAACAAACATGGCTACCAATGTGGGATTTTATGGGGGAACACGTGTTAGTTTGGTTTAACTGAAAGTGAATTAGTGGCGGTATATGCTGTTTCAGTGATTGTGTTTATTTGTAAATATTGTAAATTAATCAAAATTCATTTTTGAGTAGTTTTCTTGTTGTAGTACGAGAATTATAACAGATGTTTTTCACTGCACTTTTTAACGGTTTCTTTTGAGCAATTAAACAGTTTTTCGCCTGGTTTTCGTAAGTTTTACTTGTTATAGCTGAACTATTAAATTAAAATGACTATTTTTATTTATAGTGTGTAATTTTAAGTGATTTAAGAAATGGTTAATTCTTCAGTGAAGTTATTCAAGAATCCATAACCTATTCTGTAACATGGTGATACCGGTACTGAAAGGCATGTAATTCTACTTTTGTTTTAGGTGTAGAATTGAACAATATGGGTCGTAAACAATACGGATGTAAAACTAATTTTATATATATTTGTTCTTTCAATGTGTTTCATTCATATATATATGAATGAAACACATTGAAAGAACAAATCTACACCCAAAAACTGTTGTCGGTGACCTAAAGATGGTCACCGCATGGGTTTTTGTTAAATCATTCTGGCAACAGTTAAATGCAATGAATGTTAACATTTATCAAGTTAATCAATAAATTTAGGAAACAGACAGTAGCTAGGTCATTTACAATTTTCCCACCTTCACCAAAAAGGGAAAACTGTTATACTTGTGTCAAATTTTATCCCACGTCTCTACTCACACGTGATAGTATTGTGTAGGTAACGACACCTAGGTTAATGTGTACCTATATGAACAGGATGACAGAGTCCTGTGTTATCAAAATTTAGCCTGTGTTATCAGAGGCGGCATCTACACCTGCCATCAATAACAATATGCAACCCTAACCTAGCTTTATAACATCATATCTCAACTCTTTCTCCACTTTAACAAATTAAAACAAGTATAACAGCTTAGCCAATTGTTAATAATTGCTATTTTATGTGCAAATTTACCAAAGCAGCAAGGTAAATTCTGCTTCAATTTCTGGGATGCCAATCTAAAGGATCAATCTACACCCAAAAACTGTTCTCGGTGACCTAAAGATGGTTGCCGTATGGATTTTTGTTAGACCCAAAAAACTGCAAACTTTGTAAATATTTATAATTGTAAGTTAATATTAATTGTAGCCTGTAAGTCGGGTCCTTTGTACCGGCACCAGACCAAACCTTCTCTCAATAAACAAAACTGAAACTGAGAAAACTACTTATCCCCCGATGATAATAAGTTTAAATTTATAGATTCCACCATTAATAAATATTATGTAAGGATGTAAGGTAAGTGGATACATTGGTAAGTACTTTATAATAGCGATATTGAAAAATAAGTCTTCCAGCTTCTCCAGGCTAGGCAAGATACCAATATTACTATTCTTTTAATATGATTGACTAGTTATAATAATATATCGGTTAGTCACAATGGACCATTAAAAATCAAAATACTATTGAAAATGGAATGTTCCATTTACATGTAAATATTCAGTTTCATGCGGAATTAAGTTTGGCAATAATCACGTGCCTCATATTTAAAATTTGATAATGATAGCAGCTATTGACATGGTTACATAATTAATCTTTATTATATTGATATGTGATTTATTATTTATGCAACGTGTTATGATATTGTGCAGGATTTTTGTTACGCGTTTTTATTTTCAATGATTAGTGACAATTCAATGGATATCACTTCCTTACGCTTTTCCTCCAAACGGGGAAGTCATATTCACGTTGGCCTCGGTTCGCTTCGATCAACTGTTCCAAAGATGACGCAATCAGGCCGTAGCTTGAGTTTCGTGCAAGCCTCGAGGCGTAGCGGTCTGACGTCATCACATCCAGATTTCATTTGCACCCGCCAGTAGACTAAACAGGGATGAGGGTGCCTTATTATGTACGACATCACAAGGTAAAGTCTGGCAACAGTTTAAGCCGATCTTCTGGCTTTAATGTTAGGAAGTCCCTGTGCTTGGTAATTACCATTTGCAAGGAATACGGAATCCCGTGGCCACGAAGACTATTAGCCACTTCAACGTTAACCCTTCCTGGGCGTAATTATTTACCTAGTTTTCTCAAGTTTTAAATTACAGTCGCTTTTGCTACTCGATATCGAAGAATGCGATTAACTTCAAAGCAGCATCCGCAAAAATGCGACAACAATCTGCCACGGTAACAAACAATGCACCGCTTTCCCTCTCAGCTAGTGGAGTTCATCTCTGATCTGGTCTGCGTGGTTCACTCATACTTGCCAACAATCACCATTTAGAACTGCATTAACAAATTCATTAGGTCGACATTTATAACTTCAGCCGGGAACATTTTTTCAGGCGAACCCAATTTGAATTAGGTATAAAGAAAGATTGTATAATCATTTGGGTTGCTGTCTATATCAAAATACTGTTTTAAACCATTAAGTTCTCGCGTTTGTTGTGGATGTTAACTTAGCTCATGATGACGTCAAACAGTTCTTCTTTATCGTGTTCTCGCACAAACTTCTTTCTTTTGCATGTCCATTTTTAGTTTCACTGGGACCAGGACATCGTTCCCTTTTGTTCCTTAAAACAAATTTATTCATTACTTCTTAAAAGGCACGCACATACACAAAGACAAGCTTGGACTACTCGCGGGATACCTTGAGCGACCTTCATTTTTTTTTACTTGCTAAACATACAGGTAGTGCAAAGCCATGAGCAGGTTGCACTCAGTGAGCACCAGTTATCCAATCCTGGTATAGTACCACCCATGCCTTATCGGCCTTCACCATCACAGTGCCAACTGGTCGCATGGACGGTGTTCACTCTGAGGTGTTAATAAAAAGCAGAACCAACACTCTGAATGTAACCAGGTAACCGACTTGGCAGCAGCACATTCTCCGCTAAGAGTATATTGAGAGGACCCTATATTGTGTTCATGTCATTAGCAACGGAAGAAGGTTGAGGGACAGGTTCACAATGTCATAGATTGTGATCGCTAAGGGATGGGCACTACTATACCAGGTGTGTCAGCTGCTCCTTATTTTCCAGTTGTATGCAATCCGCATTTTTCACTCTAACATGAAAACATCAGCCCCAATGCTAGCTTCTATCCAAGTATTCAACATATACATGTTCAACGGAATATTTATTTCTAAAGTTCTAGGTAGCTCATTTGGAAGGAGCACATGATTCGTAAGTACTACGTGTGTTGTAGAGGCGGTTCGAAATCCCTGCATGTACTTATTCGTTTACCGTGTAATATTCACTAATAACATTGGTTGAACCATTATTATGTATAGAGCTGCTATCATTAATTCAATTCGTGCCTATTTAGTTCCATTTTATGGTAGTGTTGTATATGAGGATATCTCTCCTGGTATAGATGCTGAGCTGCTTGTTCTTGGCTCTTGCTTTTCCCTGGATCAAAAACATATCGGTATACTCGTCTATCGACTACATCGTCAAGGACTGTCACAAAATATCGTGTGACAGCAAACACGTGGAGAATGGAGGGAGTCGGCGTTCATAATAACACTGCATCATGTTAGTCCAATGGGACGGAAGTCATTATACCTATTCCATTACAAAATGCAGACAACCAAAACCGATTTAAATTATAATCGTCCTAAACCGTCAGGGACTTTAAAATTAGATTATTGTGAATTCGGTTTTCCAGTTTTGATGAGCAGAAAAAATTTGTACAGCGCCGAGGGGCGAACCCGTGTCCCTGAGGCACAGTACACAGTTATAATTCTATCCAGCTACTTGGACGCTTGATGGAAAGCACAATCCAAGTTCTACCATAGAACCTGCATGTCAGGCGCTATGCCATTGCCACTGCGCGACTTTCCGTGCCTAACTTAGCCTTTTAGAACAGTTTTATCCATTTGCTGGGCGTTTTAATATTATTACTTTAATGGCAAAAGCCATTATGCATGTTATTTGGAATGTACGAGACGTAATTTGCTCCAAAATTTAAATAAACCGTTATTTAATAACATGTGCGTTTTGACTGTACCGGTCCATGATGGATGAGGTGTGTCATTAATTTCTTGCAACCAACCCAGGCTCTAGCTAGAAGAATCCGCCATTTTCTTTTTAGTTGATGTTAGTGTACTCGTATGGTAGGTTAATTTTATCAGATGCGTTTACTGAATAGCTTTGCTATGTATACTCTAATAAAAAGTTTGCAAAATCGGCTGGAAACCCAGAATTCGCTCTTGGTTAATGAGTCACATGTTTTTGAGGTGTAATTTAGTGAGGAATATGCTCTGTCCCTTAAACCGCTGTTCCTCTAAATTTTGCGCATTCGTCCCTCTAAGAACGTCAAGCAATACATGTTAAAAAGCGTAAAACTGCACTAAAGTACACATACCGCTGGATGGGTAGCCTACCTTCCAAAAAAATAAGGGTCGGCTGACTCACCTGGTATAATGAAATATAACATGTGGAAATAAATACTGACAGTTTACTGTACTGTATATATGATATGGAATGAGTAGATTTATATGCGTAAAAGTTAATTTTAAAACAGAATAAAGTTTCAATTAGCTGATTATAGTTGGCTTCCATTCAATACACACATTTCATATTTCATAGCCCTAATATTAATGGTATAATTTATAAAATCCTGTACCAGTAGCATTTTGCACAAATTTATCATACTTTTGCACAAGTGGAAATTTTGATTTGCGCATTTTTGTGACATTGTTTTATTTTCTAGCTTAAACCCTGGTACAAACCAATCACGAGACCGTGTTTTGTTTGCCCGCAGTGACTCATGGTCGTTGTTGTGTACGTTGTATGTAATGATGGTGGTTTGAGTGCAGTTAATTTGAAGACGGCTGCTTAAGAACTCCTTGGCCTGGTAACAATCGCACTTTGATATCAGCATTATAGTAAAATCGCAAAATTAGTACTAACCTGAAGATAAATGTATTTACTAAATAAAGGTGAATCTGCTTACTGAAGTCACCAGCTTCTGTTAATTAGTAGGTGCACTGGGTGTCCCACCCCCCCCCCCCAAAAAAAAAAAAAAAAAAAAAAAAAAAAAAAACACCGACAACGCTTGGTATGTTGTGCGGGATGGCACACTGATCGATTTTTAAATAGTTATCCCTATCCGAAAATGCACGGTTTGGACGCTGGAGAGTGTCGAAGTTTGAGAACGAACAGTTGTGACAATTTGCTAACATTGGTTTTGGTATCTTAATACGGAAGGTATGAGCCATCTGTCTACTGGGATGAGCGACCTGAGCATATTAACATTCCTGCACATACGCTAAATTCCTCCATAGAGTCCTTGTTGCGCATCTTACTGCGTTACTTGTGTCGTTTCCAATACAGTAACGTTTCTTAACAGCAATGCGACACGTATCAGTAAACAGATGCTAAATTGGCTAACTTAAGCACATTTTGATGTAAATCTGAGGAATCGCCTCAAGGTCGCATATTCAAATCGATGGATTGGTAGAGGTAGACCAGTTCCA
Organism: Tenodera sinensis; assembly: GCA_030765045.1. Classification (NCBI taxonomy): domain Eukaryota; kingdom Metazoa; phylum Arthropoda; class Insecta; order Mantodea; family Mantidae; genus Tenodera; species Tenodera sinensis. The sequence continues at coordinate 160,062,081 of CM060964.1, read as the reverse complement.
TGGCCAGCACGGTCGCCAGATCTGACACCTCTCGACTATTTTCTGTAGAGTTGTATGAAGAGTATGGTGTATGACACTCCTGTAACGTCAGCGGAGGACCTTATGGCTCGAGTCCACGAAGCGACCTAAAATCTTCAAAGACAATCGCACGTATTGGGTCATGTGCATAAGGCTCACCACCGCCGATATACACTCTGCAATGACATAGGAAGTACACAGTTCGAAGCCCGTTTCTAATATAGGCAGCTCGATGTTGAGTTTATTAACGAAATGTGAATGTACACACATCTCACACTTCGATGCGCTACAGCGTCCAAACCGTGCATTTCTGGACTAGAGTTCCTTTTTGAAAGTCGATCAGTTTGCCGTTCCGTACAACATACTAAGCGTTGTCGGTGTTTCTTTTTTTTTGGGGGGGGGGCGGGAGACACGTGTATATTAACGCGATATCTAGCCATCTGAGCTATACCTTTGCACTTTATGCTGGTATATATTTTGCAAAATCGATGAAAGTACCTGCAGCAAATAGTGAAGCCTGACTCCATAGCGTGTAAACACAGTTAAACAAAACGCATATACAAGGTTTTGCTTGTATTATGGTATGTATGTTACTTTGAGGGAAGGATTAATGGAAATCTTTCCATTGACTTAATTATGGTCTGATTTTGAGCTAGTCGTTACCTGGCTCCTTGAGTGACATGAGAAAATGTTAATACAGTATCACCTATCGCAGTTCATTTATCTGTACGCGGTGTACCGAACATTAGATCCACGTGCACATATGGATGAAAGTATCCATACACAACCATGTTATGAATAGCTTACCAACCATTATGTGCAAATAACGTTAATGAGTGTCAGTTTTAATTCTAGATAATATACTGGAATGCCCACCATGCAGACATAACGCAAATGTTACGCTACTGTGTACAATAAAACTATAGAATGAGCCTGTGTTTGTTTACATGGATTAATGCCCGGACAGAAGTGTCCATACAGTTAGTTACTACCCTTGTTGATGCACGAGTTAACAGTATCCCTTGTTCGGCTGGTTCAGTTGAGTAGCAGTATCTTTCACGAAAGTGTATGTCCACCTTCAGTGGAACCTGCGCGAAGGGTAATTCTCAGGTGTACTTGCATAGGTGCTATGAGAATTAAATTAGTCATATGCTTCCCTTGCTGTTCGGAGGACATGGCAGCCATGTCACATCGCAACTCACCTCACCTCGCAGTTCGGAAAAGCAATATTTTAGCAATCCTTCTATATTAACAGGCAAACATTGCAGATTCAACTTCACTGCACCTGAAGAGCAGGTAAGTGAGTGAGTGAGTAGGGTTTAAGGGCCCGTCGACAGCTAGGTCATAAGGCCCCAAGTCAAAATGATAAAAAACGGAAAAATCAGTAAAAACTGAGCTAAAAAGGTAAGCAGGTCAAAACCAGATAAAAAGTCCTTAAAAGTACAAAGTAAAACCACGAAACAAAATACAAATTAAACCTGCTTACCAAAGTCAATACTGGCGACGAACCGCAGCACTGTGTTAACAGCTGGTCGTCGCCCAAGATGGACTTCACAGTTGAACCCAGGCCAAACAGCTGGCGCTCACGAGTGTAACGCGGACAATCAACGAGAACATGGACCACAGAGAGCTGAACGCCACAGGTGGATCATACATGCGCCGGTTCACCACGCAGAAGGTACCCATGCGTGATACGTGTGTGACCTATTCGCAGGCGGGCCAAGATGACTTCTGCCGCCTGGTATCCCTTGAAGATGTCATCCAAGGCTGCACGGTGTCCTTGATTGTCCGCAACTGAGTGCCAGTGACAATCAACGCTTCCCATGATTTCTGCCAGACTGATAAGATATGACGACGGAGGGGAATGGATTTTCAGTAAGTTTGGGAGTTGTTCTGGGTACTAGAAAACGCTGCCATCATTTCACGTAGCAGTAAATTCCTTCACTATGTGCTGTTCAGAAAAATGTTTAATACATACCACACCTGGTTCATAATTAGCACATACGAGGCACGTACCCACTGCTCTCTCCTGTGTGGATCCTTTGGAAACGAAAACACTGTAACCTTCTTTTCTACACTTGTTTTATAGTTTAAGGTACAACCCGGCACACAACACTTCCTAGGCAGTTTGTATTAAAAACTACTCCACTTTGTAATTCGATTTTTCGCTCACTTAATTGTTTACTGACAAGCTGCAAGACACAAGCAACTTCTTAGCACTCCAACCACGCCCTGATATGTTGCATTCCTGTGTTAAACAAAGGTGATTAATATGAGCCCCCGTGATGACGTCATTAACGTAATCTCTTTCCGTCTTCAGGCCTGCTTAGATAAAGATGGCCTTGCGCCACCGCCACCGCCACCGCCACCGCCACCGCAACCGCAACCGCCACCACCATCGCCACCACCACTACTAATGTAGCTTGCGTTATACTAATCAAATTTCATCTAAAAGTGATATAATGCGTGTGTGTTTATGTGTGTAGTGTCAATAATTTACAGATAGTACGTGATCTATCAATGAGAATGATGGTAGCGCGATTTACTTGAAGATTTGGGTTTTTTGGACCATCTGAATAGTGACTATACTTTTGTTGGTTAAGGTACGATAAGTTTGACTTTATTAAGAAATTATCTTCGCTAAAATCGTTATATTTGTGCACACAACATTAAAATTGTGAAGGAATTAACGTACTCTATGTGGAGGTGATAGCGCTCTAAGTATCCCTGTGAATTTACCGTTTTAAACCATTGAATAGTGTTGACTTTGTTCCTTGTTCGTTAAACACCGAAAGATATCTTCTGCACTAAATTGAATACTTACGTCTAGTGTGCTATCCCATAACTGTTTTTAATGTTTTAAGGTATTTATTTGTGATTAATTAATAGTGTATAAGCCTGATCTGGAGACATTGATTGTGGTTCAGAATTTAAAAGAAGATAGTTTACGGGACAGGGGCTTCAGAACCTCAGAACGGTCGGGGCTGTTGGTGGCGTGGCAGGCCACACCCGATCGTCATCTAACGACTGCCTACATACTACAGTGACTCCTCAGGTTGAGATACTTAGATCTGCTGCTGCGGATGTGCAGAATCTAACACCAGTCGATATCAATTGCTTGAGCATGTCTTGTAGCGTCACAGCTGAAGTTGCTGTAAACCCAACTGTCCACAGTAAGTCGTCTGCCGATCCCATGGTTATAGACACGACGGCAACGTCCAACGTCTTATCACGCGCTAGTCTTAAGAGAGAACAGCCTAAGTCCGTATCAGAGAAATCTGATTTATTGCCAAGACTTATATTTGAACCTTCCAAGGTGGCAACTAGGCTAGTAGATATGATTAAGGTTAACGTGAACACCAAAATGGAGTTAAAAATAACATTCTGGTGGTCAAAGACATTTCTGAGATGCTGTGCGGATGGCTTACTCGGGAATCTTCTAAATTAAACGATGACCCCAAAATGTGTAGTTCTGTTGGTATCCAAACGGATCCTCTACACTGTCAAGAACTCCCACCACACTGTCAAGAACTCGACCTCCTTCAGATATCCAAGCTAATTTGGCGGCCATTACCGACGTCGGACTTCTTCGGCCATTATTAGAAGAAACTTGGCCAGCAGATGCTTTTCAGAACGTAGAAATTGAATTTGGCGAATAAGGAGTGCGACTTGGCTATCATTACTGCTGACGCAGATATGAGTTCAGGCATTGATAGACTCTTCAGAGACCGATACCCAGAGCTTTTGGAACTCAAAGACTTAGATGTGGAGCATACAGGCGTGAGTTATCTCACATTAAGTACAAAACTTCCTGTGGAGGGAGGCTTCCGGACCGATGAACGCTTTATTTATAAGCTCACAGCTGCGCAGCCTTCAGCACGAGGTTATACCTTGAGCCCTCTGTTAGAAAAATTTACGAACTTAAGAACACTGGCTCGGAAACATGGGAGATGGAAAATTCGAAATATGTTACCTACCGGATTTGACCTCTCCTGGACTCAGAAAATCCTCGAATGTGTCTTCCTGGACTCTTACATTAAGATACTGCTGCATGCTTCCAGGCAGCACAAAACCGGCCCCAGAGGGCGTTATCAAATTCATACTTCACGACCTTCTTCAACGCGTAGGAATACAGGAGCTATTATTGTTTCTCCAGGACAACGAGCCTACGCCGACCTGTTAAAGGAAGTTTAACAACAGGTGAATTTAGCTGTCCTCGGTGTAGAAGTGCAAACTATCAAGAAAACCCGCAGTGCAGAGTTGCTCATGACCATAAATGGAAGAAATGACCAAGCAGAGAGCTTACGCTCTGCTATAACCGCCGAAGTATCTAATACGGTGGCACGTCCGAAACGAAATGATAACTTTTCCATATTCATGGAATTGATGCTATCACTACATCCTCCGAGGTGAAAGAGGCACTTTCTCGGGCTATAGATATGGCTGCAGAGAATGTCCAGGTGAAATCTATGCGACCCACAACAGGACAGATTGCTACAGCAGCTGTCCAACGTGAAATAGCACAGAAACTTCTAAAACTTGTCCGTATCGGTTGGTGCTATTGCAAGACACAGGAACGTGTACCAATACCGCGATGTTTCCATTGCCAAGAGTTCGGCAGTCGTGCTAATGTTTGCTACGGTCCTTCTCGAGGAGATGTCTGAAGTGTGGAAAAGACGGTCATTTGGCTGCTGATTGCGTCAATGAACCTTTCTGTTTGTCATGTGCTCGTCGGGGCCACCGGATGGACTCCCAAAACTGTCCAAAATACAGAAAACTAGTCAACGATGCACGCTCCCGGAATTTAAAGGGAATTGATGGCAGGCTCCCCTAAGCAGGATGACTTAACCTCACGAGATGTCATGGATAAACGCTCTGTTCTCCATATACTTCAAGGTAACATTGACAGAGGCAGAGAAGCTATCGATCTCATGAAGTAGATGGCTGTGGAATATTTAGTGGATATCATATTGATGGCGGAACCGAATAAAGTCAAAGTCACACAAGAACAATGGTACGTCGATCGAAATCTTGATGTTGCCATACGAATTTACAATAATGTTATTCCGGCCTTACGTACCGGACACGGGGAAGGGTTTGTGTGGATCGAGACACCGTTTAATATTTTAGGTTGCTACGTTTCTCCCAACGTGGATTTACTGACTTATACCACATTTTTACACAAATTACGACTGGCCATGAGGAGCCATACTAAAGAGATTGTGGTCTGCGGAGATTTTAATGCTAAGTCGCATCAGTGGTCCTCTCCTGTGGAGGATGCCAGAGGACGTGCCTTGGCAGAGTGCCTGGCTGAAGATGATCCAATCACTCACAATTGTGGACAGACTCCTACTTTTGTACGACGTAATAGTGAGTCCTACATCGACGTTACTTTCAGCACCCGTAATATTTCTCAGAGGGTAGTTTAATTGGAAGTATTGGAAGACGAGACGCTGAGTTACCACCAACAAATAGTTTTTGATATTAAGATCGCTAACTCTTCTCGTAGGTTTGGCCATCGTTCCCGTCCCACAGGTTGGCGGGTGACACCGGAATGCTTCCCTAGGTTAATTGCAGAGATGGACCGTTTATTTTCATCACACGGAGAAGCGTTTCTAACGGCCAAATAATTTTCCCATCTTATACAGCAGGCCTGCGATAATACTTTTCCCAGGAAGTCTTTCGCAAAACTTTCGAAAGCCTGCATATTGGTGGTCTTATGCAGTAGCCGTCAAACGACGCCACACCTTGCAGAGACGTCGTGCCATGGTAAGGGCCAATAAGCGGGACGATGAAGTTCAGAGATACCTATGCTGGGAACAAAATCGAGAAAGTAGAGCTCTATTGAAGGTAGCCATATTAGAAGCCAAACGAGTAGCTTGGCAAGAGATCCTCGCCGAAATTGACTCCAACCTTTGAGGTCAAGGCTACAAGATTGCCACGAATAAGTTTCGCTCGCCGTCTGCTTCCCTACCTGACGCCGTCAGTTAGAGTTCGCAAGGACACTATTTCCAGCTCACGTTCCCATCTCTTGGGCTAAACCTATTGTGCCCCAGGAGGAGATACCTCTATTTACTTCCGATGAACTTGTTATTGCCGTAGAAAATTCAAGGACAACAAGTCCCCTGAACCGGATAGCCTACATTTGTTAATAAATGGTATTTTTCCGCCAGAGTGGAAGCTGGCACGACTCTTATTGTTAGAGAAACCGAACCGGAATCTAAACGTCAGCACGTACCGCCCGATTTTTCTGCTCAGTGTGCTAGGTAAGCTGTTTGAAAGTATGATCCTGGAAAGGCTGAACTCAGAATTGGAGCGCAGCGGAGGGCTGGCTGAACGCCCAACATGGCTTCAGAGCTACACGGTCTACCATAACAGCCCTGAAGAGAGCTCAGAAGCTTGCCGAGGAAGTGAAATCTCGACCACAAGAGCGGAGGTCTCTATGTGCCCTTATCACGCTAGATGTACAAAATGCATTTAATTCCGCACCCTGGGGCGGTATTCTCCAAGAGCTTAGTTCTCGGAATCTGGCCCCGTACCTCTACAACACGATAGCAAGCTTCCTAGAAGATCGATCACTACTGGTTGGAACCCATAGTCCAATGGTAATGTCGTGCGGCGTCCCACAGGGCTCCGTATTAAATGCTTTTTTGTGGAATGTCTACTTTGATGGGGTCCTGAGATTAAGCATGCCCCAAGGAATCACTCTGGCGCCTAAGCAGACGACTTGGCGCTCGTTGTCATTGCTGAAGATGCGACGGCATTAGAGAGGGTAGCCAACCAAGCGCTGGCTTCCATAGACGCTTACCTAATCTCCAAAAAGCTTAAGCTAGTACCACATAAAACACAAGTGGTTTTGCTGCTGGGCGGCTGGAAGATTCCAAATATCTGCCTTCGACTTGGCGACTTACACATCAGTAGTCCGAATACAATCAAGTACCTTGGCATTCATGTGGACTATAATATGTATATGGGACACCATGTAAGGGCCGTTATGGCGAAAGCAGGAACAGCCTTAGCTCACCTGAGTCGAATAATGCCCAATAATTGGAGGACCGAGAGAATCCAGCAGAAGAATTCTTTTCTCGGTCGTGACATCTATCCTGCTATACGGTTCTTGTATTTGGCGCAAAACGCTAGACCGGAAGCTATATACTACCAGGCTCCTGAGTTTACAACGGAAGGTTGCCATTCGCATTATAAGTGCCTATCGCACCACACTTACAAAGGGTTTATTGGTTCTTGCAAGGACGGCTCCCATTTCTCTCTTGGTCACTGGACGCCTTCTACGACAGCAGACCGATATAAGCAAGGACGAGGCTCGACAACAACTGTTGGAATAATGGCAAGTCTTTTTGGGACACTGAAGATGTAACTACATATTGGACCAAGAGTTTAATCCCGGTCTTGATACCTTGGATTAATCGCCGGAAAGAAGTAAACTTCTATCTAACACAGCTTCTCACTGGGCATGGTTGCTTTAGCTATTATCTCTATCGATTCGGCCTCAGTGCTTCAGATGAGTGCATTTACTTTGGGAAGGTGGACACAGTGGAACACACATTTTTGACTGCATTAAATGGCACAACCTCAGACAACAAATTGAGTTCAAAATGACATCGTCCACGCCTCTACATGTGGTCCCCTTCATGCTTTCGTCTGGCACTAATTGGAGAATGATCAGCAAGTTCACCCATCACATATTATCTCGCAAACGACGAGAAATGAATGATACTTAAGACAATTACTGGCCGACATAGACAACTAACAACTTGAATCGTCTTGTTCTTGAAGTAATACCGCCAGGGTAGTTCCAAGAAGCTCTAATGATTCTGGAGGGGTTACAGGGGTAGAAACCCAACTGGCCGGATCCGCGGTATCTTTGAAGATTTTTCCTCTGCCAACCAAAGAAAGGAAAACTAATACTGCTACTACTATTACTTACTACCACCACCACCAACATCATTGCCCGGCTCGGTAGGGTGATGGCTAGCGTGTCTGCCTCACGTTCAAGAGGTCGCGAGTTCGAATCTCGCTTAGGGTAAGTTTTCCGGGTAAGGTTTTTCCGAGGTTTTCCCTACCCTGAGAAGACGAATGTCGGGTAACTTAAAGCTCCATGGACCTCAGGCTCATTTGAGCATCATTTCACCCATTTCATTTCATTCATTCGTCCGATATGACACAATGCTGGAGGACATTAATTAAAAAAAAAAAACACCATCGCCACTGCCGCCGCCGCAACCACCGCGTCTTATTATTATTATTATTATTATTATTATTATTATTATTATTATTATTATTATTATTATTATTATTATTATTATTATTATTATTATTATTATTATTATTATTATTATTATTATTATTATTATCATCATCATCATCATCATCATCATCATCATCATCATCATCATCATCATCATCATCATCATCATCATCATCATCATCATCATCTTTATCTTTATCATTATCATTATCATTATCATTATCATTTTTATTGTTATTGTTATTGTTATTGTTATTGTTATTGTTATTCTTATTCTTATTCTTATTCTTATTCTTATTCTTATTGTTATTGTTATTGCGATTGCGATTGCGATTGCGATTGCCCTTGCCCTTGCCCTGTCCCTGTCGTAGCCGTAGCCGTTGCCGTTGCCGTTGTCGTTGTTCTTTGTCGTTGTCGTTGTCGTTGTCGTTGTCGTTGTCGTTGTCGTTGTCGTTGTCGTTGTCGTTGTCGTTGTCGTTGTCGTTGTCGTTGTCGTTGTCGTTGTCGTTGTCGTTGTCGTTGTCGTTGTCGTTGTCGTTGTCGTTGTCGTCGTCGTCGTCGTCGTCGTCGTCGTCGTCGTCGTCGCTGTCGCTGTCGCTGTCGCTGTCGCTGTCGCTGTCGCTGTCGCTGTCGCTGTCGCTGTCGCTGTCGCTGTCGCTGTCGCTGTCGCTGTCGCTGTCGCTGTCGCTGTCGCTGTCGCTGTCGCTGTCGCTGTCGCTGTCGCTGTCGCTGTCGCTGTCGCTGTCGCTGTCGCTGTCGCTGTCGCTGTCGCTGTCGCTGTCGCTGTCGCTGTCGCTGTCGCTGTCGCTGTCGCTGTCGTTATCGTTATCGTTATCGTTATCGTTATCGTTATCGTTATCGTTATCGTTATCGTTATCATTATCATTATCATTATCATTATCATTATCATTATCATTATCATTATCATTATCATTATTATTATTATTATTATTATTATTATTATTATTATTATTATTATTATTATTATTATTATTATTATTATTATTATTATGAGGTGACAATTTCTGCAATTCATGGGTTCTCCTTGCGTGCATTTGTTTCCTGGCACAATTTTTTCTACTCTGAACATACCTTCTATTGCACTTCTGACAAATGCATATTGCTCCAACTGAAATGTTTTCATTCCTAAGATTATTCATGACTTGCAGTGACTTCACACACCCCATATTACAGCCTCCAGTACTGCAAGTTCAATGTTATTCCTAGACACACACCTATTTTGAACAAATAGCTCCACGCAACATTGTGAAGAGATTCATTCGAGTTCTGTGTCGTACCCTTGGTATAGCGTTCTAGCAGCTGGTCAGAACCAAGTCGCTGATCCTAAGGTTGAATTTTAGTTACGACTTCTGGAGATAGCTTGCAGGACATTTTCTTGTGATTTTGCGGATGCAGATTGAGGAGATTTTACATGATTGAGTTTCTGATCCGTCGCTATGCAGTCTCGGTGGGTGCGTACGCCTAACCACCAGCCATTTAATCACTATGCACCACTATTTAAAAACGGCCACCAGACCTTTTAAAATGGCGCTGGCATAAAAATCATTGCACTTTTTAATAGACAAAACATTGAACAATTTTTCGACATGAAAATCTAAAAATCAACTTTTTTTACCAAATGGGCCAAATCTCACCCCTAACTCCCCTTAGCTTAGTGTACGCCTAACAGTCACAGTTAGTCTAAAGCTTATTTCGGCCATAATTTCTCTATTATTCAATCGATTTCAGCAAACGAGCTAGCGTTTTAAAGTACTCTACCAGCGCTACCAGAATACAGTAATAAAGTTGGCATAGCTGTATTAGTTTATGTGCTACAGCTCGTCCCGTATATGTTTGAAATATAAATACATCGTATTATATTTTACGGCTGAAATGATGGTACTTATGAAATATTTATATGTATCTCTATATCTTTTGTATCTCGGAAATGAATTAAAAATTGCGACAAAAATGTTTATTGAGTTAACGTTTTGCCTTTCAAGTTTATCTCAAGTATCTTCTCCCAAGAAACAAGATTTCACAAAAAGAAGGGGGGGGGGGAAGCCGAGCGAAGCTGTCAGCCAGGTACTGATGATGGTAATAATAATAATAATAATAATAATAATAATAATAATAATAATAATAATAATAATAATAATAATAATAATAATAATAATAATAATAATAATAATAATAATAATAATAATAATAATAATAATAATAATAATAATAATAATAATAATAATAATAATAATAATAATAATAATAATAATAATAATAATAATAATAATAATAATAATAATAATAATAATAATAATAATAATAATAATAATAATAATAATAATAATAATAATAATAATAATAATAATAATAATAATAATAATAATAATAATAATAATAATAATAATAATAATAATAATAATAATAATAATAATAATAATAATAATAATAATAATAATAATAATAATAATAATAATAATAATAATAATAATAATAATAATAATAATAATAATAATAATAAGAGAAATAATGGTATTGATAATTAACAATAATAAACTAATGAGAATAAAATAATAAAGTAATAACAATCTGGCAATACCAATAGCAATAGTAACAATAACTAAAATAATAAAATACATCAATAACATCAATAGCATTAGTAAGAAACAAATAAATGCCAATGAAACATTAGACGCCCTCGCGTTTGCATGGATTATGTTACGACAGTTTACAATCTCTTATCTGTAATGTTAGACAACAGCAGCATATACAGGAATGAGTTTATTCCCTGGAACTTAAAGTCCTAGAAGTGAAGTGGAAAATATTCGAAGACTTTTTGTCTATTATCACGCACTATACATGCTAGGCTGGGATCCCGCCTGCTTCTCTTACAAGCAGAACGAAGTTCACGCACGCCACTCACTGGATTTAACCCCGTGATTTCTGCAACTCTTCTAACGCACGAAGGTTTATCTACTTACCCGGATTCCGGCTGGAGTGGGCCACCTGACATATATATATATATCAGGTGAATGTCACCGGTAATTTTGCTTACATGTTACAGGTATTTAAAAAATAGTGATATATATAGTTTCGAAACGTGGACTGCAATCTAATCATCCTGCATTAAATGTTTGTTCGTATATAGAGGCTATTTATTTAGTTACTTAGTGTATCGGCGATATGTGGAAGCATTTCCTCAGCTTAATTGTAAATTATAATGACGCAAAGAAAAAAGAAATAAAGGCGTTTTATTTTCATCAACTTCATTTCATCCACCTCAATAACCCTTATGTAAACCAAGTTCACCTTGCATCCAAAATTCGAAGACAGAAATATAAACGTACAATCTATTTAAATAATGTACCTTCTCCTTCACCCCGCAGACTAAGACAAAGTCAGGATACTATGAGGGTGGAAGGTGAGTTATGCAAACGCATTCGACTGATGTTATTGGATAAAACAAATGATGCAAATGAAAGAGATTGTTAAGCTAGGTATCCGTCATTGTCAGTGCTGCTTGCAAGTTAATTTTACTGATGTCCTACAGATGTCATCCACGTGATATGGTAATGTTACATAAATCGATTTCAGTATGGGTACCTATGCATTCTCAACAGAAATTCCCTTTGCCCACCTGGAGGACAACCAAAGATGAGATTTCAAATACGGGAAATGCATAGTTATTCTGAATTTCCTTTTGGCATCTCCGGATTTGCACTTCAGTTTCGCTGTGTAAGTTCAACGTCAACTTTTTATATTTGATTGCTCTAAGTTTGGTCATATAAACGTATTCAATAATAACCACAATATAAAATGTTAATAGCCTTATTCAGTCCCTCCTACCGCTTAGTCCTGTGTGCTGGATAAAGGGAGACTACTTCCCCTAGCACAACAGCCCTTCGCGAGCCGATCATCCCATTTTCTGGTGAAGAAGATTATGCCTAACATTCTCTTCAGCGCATTAGCTGGCAGTTGCTTTAAATTTGTTTCATAAAATCAAGCCCAGTTGTGAATTATAGTACGCAGTACAGTGGAGAATATGGGTACCGACTGCACTTATGTCTAGAATGCAAAACATAATCGCAATCAGTAGTCTTCTGAATTTACGTCTAGTAAAGCATCGAAAATGTTAACTCCTTATTTTGCGATGCTGCAGAAACTGATAATTGCGGCTCCCTGAGTTCTTCATCATGGCAATGCACCGATGGCATGAGCAACATAGTTCTGTCCTTCCTTGGAGCGAATGATGCCAACGTCATACCCTTTGAGACACCACAAAGCGTTTCTGTTGGGTACTAATTCTGGTGGCCCTTCCCCTTATTCTTAGGATATTCACCTGTTCAACTGATGTAAACCAGTTATCTGTCGAAATGTTCCTAGTGGGGCCTTGAATAGAGAGCATAATCTCAGTACCTACTGTTTGTGTCGGGTCTAAAGTTTCTTTTCTAGTTTTGAAAGTTCTCTGCCATCAGAAACCTTCTACAATATAATATGTAACCATAAAGAAGTAATTGTCTTCGGAATGAGATAACACCATAATTTTCAGTACACACTTGTATAGTTTGCTAAATAAGTGCGTCTTAAATTTACACATTCCCCTAAAAACTACAATCATCTCTTCTACAATTGCCAAAGAAACAACACCACAATGTGGAATCTGTAGCCTAGGGTTAATAACTTTCCGAGTATGGCCTTATAGCCCCCGTATCACAAAGTGATGTGGTGACATTAGGACTCCAGCTATCACCTCCAGTTAATTTCCCTTAAGCAAAATAATGACACCATTGGGTCTAGTTTGTCCCACATAGTAATTCTAACCCCAAGTGATGTGTTTTCTTTAGACGCGTTTATGCTCAAGTTTTCATACCGCTTACCCGTTGGTTGTTGGCTAAGAAGCATTAAAATTCACCCAAAAAGGTGATACTAAATTCCATTAGAAATACATATTTTGAGGCCAAAAGAGGTTTATAAAAATGTTGAATATGCGCACGTTCGGCCGCCTCTCAATAAACAGCATAAACCAGAAAAGTCCCATTAGTGGCGTGTATACCTGTGTCAGACACGATTAGGTATACCAGGTTAAGCTCTTCAAGTAAATTAAACAACCCAAACTATCCTTCACATGGAAATGGTTCCCTCATTTTATTTTTATTTTGCCAAAATTGACTAACGGCTGTGACTGACTTGGAATATCTTTCACACTTTGACATCACCAATGAAATGCCACGTACGATCAGCCAACATTTTTCAAGATTTCATTTAATTGTCTACATCCAACAAATCATAAAGAATAGACATAAACTTACTCAAGCAGACATTTTAAGCTATTTAAAGCATACAACTATGACGTGAGACTCTACGTCAAGGTTCAGAGGGGGAACTTAGCACTCCAACCTATGAAAATTTTTGTGTCTATGCCTCCAATGGGGTGGCCTGTGAGAGGGAAAGCTAAGGTAAGAGGATGCCAAGGGTGGCATGACCAGGGAAGGAACGACAGCAGCGGGTACGATCACTAAAAACAATAAATTGGAACTACGGGATCTGCTCATTAGACCAGTTCTCACTGCAGTCTTATACATTCTTTGGCAGCCGGGATTCGGAGACCTCCTCCAATCCGGAGAAGGGGGATTTACAGGCAGCAAATGCCCTGCTATGAAGGCCGCAAATACGGCCAATACTTAGAATCCTGAAACAGCCAACCAGTGTGAAAGGTGAAGTGACTGAGTGAGAGAGTGGGTGAGTGAGTGAGTGAGTGAGTGGGTGAGTGATTGAGTGGGTGGGTGAGTGAGTGAGTGAGTGGATGAGTGAGTGAGTGGGTGGGTGGGCGATGGGGTGAGTGAGTAAGCGGGTGGGTGGATGATCGGTGGCTGACTGATGTGATGGGTGGGTGAGAGAGTGAGTGTGTGAGTGAGTGAGTGAGTGAGTCAGTCAGTGAGTGGGTGGGTGGCCGGATGAGAGAGTGGGTGGGTGGGTAAGTGAGTGAGTGGATGGGTGAGTGAGTGAGTGCGTCATTGGGTGGGTGGGTGAGTGAGTAGACGAGTGAGTGAGTGGGAGGGTAGGTGAGTCGGTGAGTGAGTGTGTGGGTGGGTGAGTGAGTAGGTGAATGAGTGAGTGGATGGGTGAGTGAGTGGGTGAGTGCTTGAGTGGGTGGGTGGGTGGGCGGGTGAGTGAGTGGGTGGGTGAGTGGGCGCAAGAGTGAGTGGGTGGGTGAGTGAATGAGTGAGTGGGTGGGTGAGTGAGTGGGTGACTGGGCGGGCTGAAGAGTGAGTGGGTGGGTGGGAGAGTGGGTGGGTGGATGAGTGAGTGAGTTGGTGGGTGGATGAGTCAGTGGGTGGGTGATTGAGTGACTGAGTGGGTGGGTGAGTGAGTGTATGTGTGTGAGTGGGTGGGTGGGTGACTGAGTGGGTGGTGGGTGGGCGAATGAGTGAGTGGGTGAGTGAGAGAGTGAGTGGGTGGGCGGGTGGTTGAGTCAGCGGGTGGTTGAGTGGGTGGGTGGGTGAGTGTGTGAGTGTGTGAGTGGGTGGGTGGGTGGTGGTTGAGTGAGTGGGTGGGTGTGTGAGTAAGTGGGTGGTTGGGTGGTGGTTGAGTGAGTGGGTGGGTCTGTGAGTGAGTGGGTGGTTGACTGAGTGTGTGCGTGGGTAGGTGGGAGAGTGGGTGGGCGGTTAAGTGAGTGAGTGAGTGGGTGGATATGTAGCTGAGTGTGTGGTTGGGTGGATGGGTAAGTTAGTGAGTGGGTGAGTGAGTAAGTGGGTGGGCGGACTGATGAGTGTATGGGTGGGTGAGTGAGTGGGTGGGTGAGTGAGTGACTGAGTGAGTGGGTGGGTGGAAGGGTGGGTGAGTGAATGAGTGGGTGGGTGAGTGAGTGGGTGGGTGAGTGAATGAGTGAGTGTGTGAGTGGGTGGGTGGGTGAGTGAATGAGTGAGTGGGTGAGTGAGTGGGTGGGTGAGTGGATGAGTGAGTTTGTGAGTGGGTGGGTGGGTGAGTGAATGAGTGAGTGGGTGAGTGAGTGGGTGGCGGGTGAATGATTGAGTGGGTGAGTGAGTGGGTGGCTGGGTGGTCGAAAGAGTGACTGAGTAGGTGAGTGAGTTGGTGGGTGAGCGAGTGAGTGGATGGGATAATTGGTGGGTTTCTGAGTGAGTGAGTGGGCGGGTCAGTGAGTGGGTGGCTAAGTGGTTGGGTGGGTGGGGAGTGAGTCGGTGGGTGAGAGAGTGTGTGCGTGGGTGGTTGAGTGAGTGGGTGGGTGGGTGAGTGGGTGGGTGGGTGACTCGGTGGCTGGATGAGTGGGTGGGTGGCTTAAGTGAGAGACTTGGTGGGTGCATGGAAGTGTCAGTGGGTGGGTGAGTGAGTGACTGAGTGAGTGGGTGGGTGGGAGGGTGGGTGAGTGAGTGAGTGGGTGAGTGAGTGAGTGGGTGGGTGAGTGAGTGGGTGGGTGGGTGGGTGTGTGAGTGAATGAGTGAGTGTGTGACTGGGTGGGTGGTTGAGTGAATGAGTGAGTGGGTGAGTGAGTGGGCGGGTAAGCGAATGAGTGAGTATGTGAGTGGGAGGGTAGGTGAGTAAATGAGTGAGTGGATGAGTGAGTGGGTGGTGGTTGAATGAGTGAGTGGGTGAGTGAGTGAGTGGATGGATGTGTCAGTGGGTGGGTGAGTGAGTGAGTGACTGAGTGAGTGGGTGGGTGGGAAGGTGGGTGAGTGAATGAGTGAGTGGGTGAGTGAGTGGGTGGCTGAGTGAATGAGTGAGTGGGTTGTGGGTGAATGAGTGAGTGAGTGGGTGAGTGGGTAGGTGAGTGGGTGGGTGGTTGAGAGAGTGAGTGACTGAGTAGGTGTGTGAGTGGGTGGTGTCTGAGCGGATGGGTCGGTGGGTGTGTGTGAGTGGGTGGGTGAGCGGGTGGGTGGATGGGATAATTGATGGGTTTCTGAGTGAGTGAGTGGTTAGTTAAGTAAGTGGTACGGTGGGTGGGGAGTGAGTGGGTGGGGAGTGAGTGGGTGGGTGGGTGGGTGAGTGGGTGGGTGGATCAGTGGGTGGGTTGTTTAAGTAAGTGACTGGGTGAATGAGTGGGTCGGCGGTTGAGTGAGTGAGTGGGTGGGGGTGAGTGGGTGAGTGTGTGGGTGGGTGGGTGAGTGGGTGGGTGGGTGGGCGGGTGAGTGAGTGGGTGGGTGATTGAGTGCATGGGTGGATGCATGGCTGAATGAGTGGTTGGGTGCATGAGTGAGTGGGAGGGTGCATGCGTGAGTGGGTGGGTGAGTGAGTGGGTGGGTGAGTGAGTGGGTGGGTGAGTGAGTGGGTGGGTGAGTGAGTGTGTGGGTGGGTGTGTGAGTGAGTGAGTGAGTGGGGGTGAGTGAGTGGGTGGTTGAGTGAGTGGGTGTTTGAGTGGGTGGGTGAGCGAGTGGGTGGGTGGATTGGAGGGTTTTTGAGTGAGTGAATGAGTGAGTGGGTGGTTGAGTGAGTAAGTGGGTGGGTGGGTGGGTGGTCGAGAGAGTGAGTGACTGAGTAGCTGAGTGAGTGGGTGGGTGGGTGACTGAGCGGGTGGGTGGATGAGTGTGTGAGTGGGTGGGTGAGTGAGTGGGTGAGTGGGTGGGTGAGCGATTGTGTGGTTGGGTGTATTGGTGGGTTTTTGAGTGAGTGGGTGGTGAGTGAGTGGGTGGGTAAGTAAGTGGGTGGGCGGGGAGTGGGTGAGTGAGTGAGTGAGTGAGTGGGTCGTTGAGTGAGTGAGTGAGTGAGTGCGTGAGTGCGTGGGTGGGTGAGTGGGTGGGTGACTCCGTGGCTGGATGAGTGGGTGGGTGGTTTAAGTGAGAGAGTGGGTGGGTGGTTTAAGTGAGAGAGTGGGTGGGTGGATGTGTGAGTGAGTGGATGGATCGGAGGGTGGTTGCGTAGATGAGTGATAGAGTGGGCGGGGGGTGAGTGAGTGAGTCTGTGAGTGGGCGGGTGAGTGAGTGGGTGCGTGGGTGGGTGTGTGAATGAGTGGGTGGTGGGGTGAGTGTGTAAGTGGGTGGGTGGTTGGGTGAGTGAGTGAGTGGGTGGGTGAGTGAGTGAGTGGGTGGGTGGTTGATTTAGTTGGTGGGTGGCTGAGTGTGTGTGTGAATGAGTGGGTGGTTGAGTGTGTGAGTGGGTGAGCGAGTGAGTGGGTGGGTGGTTTGGTGGTTGCTTTAGTGGGTGGGTGAGTGTGTTCGTGAGAGGGTGGTGAGTCCGTGAGTGGGTGAGTGGGTGAGTGGGTGTGCAAATGAGTGGGTCAATGAGTGTCTGTGAGTGAGTCAGCGAGTGAGTGAGTGAGTGAGTGTGTGTGAGTGAGTGTGAGTGTGTGAGTGAGTGAGTGAGTGCGTGAGTGAGTGACTGTGGTTGTGAATGAGTGAGTGTGTTTGTGAGTTGGTTAGTGAGTGAGTGTGCGTGTGAATGAATGAGAGAGTATGTGTGTGGATGAGTGGTTGGGTAAGTGAGTGAGTGAGAAGGTGTGTGTGTGAGTGAGTGGGTGAGTGAGTGGGTGAGTGAGTGTGTGTCAGTGAGTACGTGTGTGTGAATGAGTAAGTGAGTGAGTGAATGAGTGAGTGGGTGAGTGGGTGGGTGGGTGAGTGAGTGAGTGGTGGGTGAGCGAGTGAGCGTTTGGGTGCATTGGTGGGTTTTTGAATGAGTGGGTGGGTGAGTGTGTGGGTGGGTGAGTGGGTGGGTGGTTGAGAGAGTGAGTGAGTGGGTGGGTGGGTGGGTGAGGGGGTGGGAGACTGGGTGGCTGGATGAGTGGGTGGGTGGTTTAAGTGAGAGAGTGGGTGGGTGGATGTGTGAGTGAGTGGGTGGTTGGGAGGGTGGCTACGTGGATGAGTGATTGAGTGGGTGTGTGGGGTGAGGGAGTCAGTGAGTGGGTGGGTGAGTGGGTGGGTGAGTGAGTGTGTGCGTGGGTGGGTGTGTGATAGAGTGGGTGGTGGGGTGAGTAAGTGGGTGGATGAGTGGCTGGGTGGTTGTCTGAGTGAGTCGGTCAGTGAGTGGGTAGGCGGATGTGTCAGCGTATGGGTGGGAGCGTGGGTGAGTGGGTGGGTGGTTTGTGCGTGGGTGAGTGATTGAATGGTGCGTGGGTGGATGAGTGTGTGGGTGAGTGAGTGGGTGGGTGAGTGTGTGAGTGGGTTAATGAGTGGGTGTGTGAGTGGGTTAATGAGTGGGTGGGTGAGTGGGTGAGTGAGTGGGTGGGTGAGTGAGTGGGTGAATGGGTGAGTTAGTGAATGAGAGGTTGGGTGGGTGTGTCTAGATGGTCCGTGGGTGGGTGGGTGAGTGTATGGGTGAGTGAGTGGGTGGGTGAGTGTGTGAGTGGGTGAATGAGTGGGTTGGTTAGTAAGTCGTTGAGTGTGAGTGGGTGAGAGAGTGAGTGGCTGTGTGGGTGGGTGGGAGAGTGAGCGAGTGAGTGGGTGGGCGAGTGTGTTTGCGCGTGGATGGGTTGGTGGGTGAATAAGTGAGTGGGTAGGTGGGTTGTTGAGTGAGTGAGTGGGTAGGTGGTGACTGAGTGGGTGAGTGAGTGGGTCTGCGGGTGTGTGGGTGAGTGAGTGGGTTGTAGGTGAATGGGAGTGCGGGTGTGTGTGCGAGTGTGTGGATGAGTGGCGTGGTTGGTTGGTTGGCTGGTTGAGTGGGTGGGTGGGTAAGTTTGGGTGGGTGAGTGAGCGAGTGTTCGGTGGGTGAGTGTGTGTGTGGGTGAGTGAGTGGCTGGGTGGTTGGTTGGTTGATTTAGTGGGTGGGTGGTTGAGTGGGTGGGTTGGTGGGTGTGTGGGTCGGTGAGTGAGTGAGTGGGTGAGTGTGTGTGTGAGTGAGTGGGCGAGTGAGTGAGTGTTTGTGAGTGACTGAGTGTGTGAGTGAGCGTGTGGGTGAATGAGTGCGTGGGTGAGTGAGAGGGTGTGTGAGTGAGTGGTTGAGTGTGTGTGTGAGTGAGTGAGTGGATGTGTGAGTGAATGGGTGAATGAGTGTGTGAGTGGGTGAGTGAGTGAGTGTGTGTGAATGAGTGAGTAAGTGAGTGGGTGAGTGAGTGAGTGTGTGAATGAATGTGTGGGTGAGTGCGTGGAGAAGTTTTTGGGTGGGTGGTTGAGTGGGTGGGTGGTTGAGAGGGTAGGTGGGTGAGTGCGTGGTAGGGTGGTTGAGTGTGTGAGTGGGTGGGTGAGTGAGTGAGTGGGTGGTTGCGTGAGTGACTGGGTGGGTGGTTGGGTGGTTGATTTAGATGGTGGGTGGCTGAGTGTGTGGGTGAGTGTGTGTGAATGAGTGGGTGGTTGGGTGTGTGAGTGGGTGAGTGAGTGAGTGAGTGGGTGGGTGGTTGGGTCGTGGTTTTAGTGGGTGGGTGAGTGTGTGGGTGAGTGAGTGAGTTTGTTCGTGAGTGAGTGGGTTAGTCGGTGAGTGGGTGAGTGGGTGTGCGAATGAGTGGGTGAGTGAGTGGGTCTGTGAGTGAGTCGGTGAGTGAGTTAGTGAGTGAGTGAGTGTTTGTGTGTGTGTGAGTGTGTGAGTGAGTGAGTAAGTGCGTGAGTGAGTGACTGTGGTTTTGAATGAGTGAGTGAATGTGTTTGTGAATTGGTTAGTGAGTGAGTGTGCGTGTGAATGAGTGAGTGAGTATGTGTGTGAATGAGTGGGTGGGTAAATGAGTGAGTGAGTAGGTGTGTGTGAGTGAGTGGGTGAGTGAGTGTGTGTCAGTGAGTGAGTGTGTGTGAATGAGTAAGTGAGTGAGTGTGTGAGTGGGTGGGTGAGTGGGTGGCTGAGCGAGTGAGAAGTTCGGTGGATTGGTGGGTTTTGGAGTGAGTGGGTGGGTGAGTGAGTGGGTGAGTGAGTGGGTGGGTGAGTGAGTGGGTGCGTTGGCGGGGACTGGGTGAGTGAGTGGGTGGGTAGTTGAGAGAGTGAGTGGGTAAGTGGGTGGTGACTGGGTGGCTGGATGAGTAGGTGGGTGGTTTAAGTGGGAGAGTGGGTGAGTGGATGAGTGAGTTTGTGAGTGGGTGGGTGGGTGAGTGAATGAGTGAGTGGGTGAGTGAGTGGGTGGCGGGTGAACGATTGAATGTGTCAGTGAGTGGGTGGGTGGGTGAGTAGGTGGGTGAGTGAGTGGGTGCGTGGGTGGGTGTGTGAATGCGTGGGTGTTTAGGTGACTGAGTAAGTGGGTGGATGATTGAGTGGGTGGTTAGGTGAGTGAGTCGGTCAGTGAGTGGGTATGTGGATGTGAGAATGAGTGGGTGGGTGCGTGGGTTAGTGGGTGGGGGTTTGTGTGTGGGTGAGTTATTGGATGGTGCGTGGGTGCGTGGGTGAGTGTGTGGTTGACTGAGTGGGTGGTTGACTGAGTGAGTGGTGGGTGGGTGAATGGGTGGGCGGTTCAGTGAGTGGGTGGATGTGTAGCTGAGTGTGTGGTTGGGTGGATGGGTGAGTGAGTGAGTGAGTAAGTGGGTGGGTGTACTGATGAGTTTATCGGTGGGTGAGTGAGTGGGCGGGTGGGTGGATGTGTCAGTGTGTTGGTGAGTGAGTGACTGACTGAGTGAGTGGGTGGGTGCCAGGGTGTGTGAGTGAATGAGGGAGTGGGTGAGCGAGTGGGTGGGTGAGTGAATGAGTGAGTGGGTGAGTGGGTGGGAGGGTGAGTGAATGAGTGAATGGGTGAGTGAGTGGGTGAGTGAGTGGTTGGGTGAGTGAATGTGTGAGTGGCTGGGTGGGTGGGTGAGTGAATGAGTGAATGGTGAATGAGTGGGTGGTGGGTGAATGACTGAGTGGGTGAGTGTGTGGGTGAGTGTGTGGGTGAGTGAGTGGGCGGCTGGGTGGTCGAGAGAGTGAGTGACTGAGTAGGTGAGTGAGTGGGTGGGTGAATGAGCGGGTGGGTGTGTGTGAGTGGGTGGGTGGGTGAGTGAGTGAGTGGGTGAGCGAGTGAGTGGATGGGATAATGGGTGGGTTTCTGAGTGAGTGAGTGGGTGGGTCAGTCAGTGGGTGGTTAAGTGGTTGGGTGGGTGGGGAGTGAGTCGGTGGGTGAGAGAGTGAGTGGGTTGGTGGTTGAGTGAGTGAGTGGGTGGGTGAGTGGGTGGGTGACTCGGTGGCTGGATGAGTGGGTGGGTGGTTTAAGTGAGAGAGTGGGTGGGTGGATGGATGTGTCAGGGGGTGGGTGAGTGAGTAACTGAGTGAGTGGGTGGGTAGGAGCGTTGGTTAGTGAATGAGTGAGTGGGTGAGTGAGTGGGTGGGTGAGTGAATGAGTGAGTGTGTGAGTTGGTGGGTGGGTGAGTGGGTGAGTGAGTGGTTGAGTGAGTGCGCGGTGAGTGAATGAATGAGTGTGTGAGTGGGAGGGTAGGTGAGTGAATGGGTGAGTGGGTGAGTGAGTGGATGGTGGGTGAGTGTGTGAGTGAGTGGGTGAGTGGGTGGGTGGATATGTCAGTGGGTGGGTGAGTGTGTGAGTGACTGAATAGGTGGGTGGGGGGAAGGTGTGTGAGTGAATGAGTGAGTGGGTGAGTGACTAGTTGGGTGAGTGAATGAGTGAGTGTGTGAGTGGGTGGGTGAGTGAATGAGTGGGTTGGTGAGTGAGTGGGTGGGTGAGGCAATGGAATGAGTGAGTGAGTGAGTGGGTGAGTGGGTGGGTGATTGAATGAATGAGTGGGTGGGTGAGTCGGTGGTGGGTGAATGAGTGAGTGACTGGGTGAGTGGGTGGGTGAGTGAGTGGGTGGGTGGTCGAGAGAGTGAGTGACTGAGTAGGTGTGTGAGTGGGTGGGTGACTCAGCGGGTGGGTGGGTGGGTTAATGAGTTGGTAAGTGGGTAGGTGAGCGAGTGGGTGGATGGGATAATTGGTGGGTTTCTGAGTGAGTGAGTGTTTGGGTCAGTGAGTGGGTGGTTAAGTAAGTGGTTCGGTGGGTGGGGAGTGAGTGAGTGGGTGGGTGTGAGAGTGAGTGGGTGGGTGGTTGAGTGAGTGAGTGGGTGGGTGAGTGGGTGGGTGGATCAGTGGGTGGGTGGTTTAAGTAAGTGAGTGGGTAGGTGATTGCGTGGGTGGTTGAGTGAGTGGGTGGGTGTGGGTGAGTGAGTGGCTGAGTGCGTGGGCGGCTGAGTGAGTGGGTGATTGAGCACATGGGTGGGTGCATGGCTGAATGAGTGGGTGCGTGCATGAGTGAGTGGGTGGGTGAGTGAGTGGGTGGGTGAGTGAGTGTGTGGGTGGGTGTGTGAGTGAGTGGGTGGTTGAGTGAGTGGGTGTTTGAGTGGGTGGGTGAGCGAGTGGGTGTGTGCGTGGGTGGATTGGTGGATTTTTGAGTGAGTGAGTGGTTGGGTGAGTAAGTGGGTGGGTGGGTGGGGGTGAGTTGGTGGGTGAGTCAGTGAATGGGTGGGTGGTCGAGAGAGTGAGTGACTGAGTAGCTGAGTGAATGGGTGTGTGAGTGAGCGGGTGGGTGGATGACTGTGTGAGTGGGTGGGTGAGTGAGTGGGTGGGAGGCTGGGTGAGCGAGTGAGTGGTTGGGTGGATTGGTGGGTTTTTGAGTGAGTGGGTGGTGAGTGAGTGGGTGGGTAAGTAAGTGGGTGGGCGGGGAGTGGGTGGGTGAGTGAGTGAATGGGTGGGTCGTTGAGTGAGTGAGTGGGTGGGTGACTCGGTGGCTGGATGAGTTGGTGTGTAGTTTTAGTGACAGAGTGGGTGGGTGGATGTGTGAGTGAGTGGATGGATCGGAGGGTGGCTGCGTGGCTAAGTGAATGAGTGGGCGGGGTTCAGTGAGTGAGTCAGTGAGTGGGCGGGAGAATGACTGGGTGCGTATGTCGGTGTGTGAATGAGTGGGTGGTGGGGTGAGTGAGTAGGTGGGTGAATGAGTGAGTGGGGGGTTGTGTGTGGGTGAGTGATATCATGGTGCGTGGGTGGGTGAGTTTGTGGGTGAGTGAATGTGTGGGTGAGTGTGTGACTGGGTTAATGAGTGGGTGTGTGAGTGGGTTAATGAGTGGGTGTGTGAGTGGGTTAATGAGTGGGTGGGTGATAGGGTGAGTGGATGGGTGATATGGTGAGTGAGTGCGTGGGTGAGTGAGTGGGTGGGTGAATGAGTGAGTGGGTGAGTGTGTGGGTGAGTGAGTGGGTGGCTGGGTGGTCGAGAGAGTGAATGACTGAGTGAGAAGTTCGGTGAATTGGTGGGTTTTAGAGTGAGTGGGTGGGTGAGTGAGTGGGTGAGTGAGTGGGTGGATGAGTGAGTGGGTGGGTTGCTGGAGAGTGGGTGAGTGAGTGGGTGGGTGGTTGAGAGAGTGAGTGGGTAAGTGGGTGGTGACTGGGTGGGTGGATGTGTGAGTGGGTGGGTGGATTGGAGGGTGGCTGCGTGGCTGAGTGATTGAGTAGGTGGGTGGGGTGAGTGTGTCAGTGAGTGGAAGGGTGAGTGAGTAGGTGGGTGAGTGAGTGGGTGCGTGGGTGGGTGGGTGAATGCGTGGGTGTTTAGGTGACTGAGTAAGTGGGTGGATGATTGAGTGGGTGGTTGGGTGAGTGAGTGGGTGAGTGGGTGGGTGAGCGAGTGAGAGCTGGGGTGGATTGGTGGGTTTTTCAGTGAGTGAGGGGGTGGGTGAATGAGTGGGTGGGTATGTGGGTGGGCGGGGAGTGGGTCGGTGAGAGGATGGGTTGTTGAGAGAGAGTGAATGAGTGGGTGGGTGGGTGAGTTGGTGGGTGACTGGGTGGCTGAATGAGTGGGTGGTTTAGGTGAGAGAGTTGGTGGGTGGATGTATGTGTGAGTGGGTGGATGGGAGGGTGGCTGCGTGGCTGAGTGATTGAGTGGGTGGGCGGGGTGAGTGGTTGCTTGGGTGGGTGTGTGAATGAGTGAGTCGGTCAGTGAGTGGGTAGGTGGATGTGTGAGCGTGTGGGTGGGTGCGTGGGTGAGTGGCTGGGGGGTTTGTGTGTGGGTAGGTGATTGGATGGTGCGCAGGTGGATGAGTGTGTGGGTCAGTGAGTGGGTGGGTGAGTGTGTGAGTGGGTTAATGAGTGGGTGTGTGAGTGGGTTAATAGGTGGGTGGATCAGTGGGTGAGTGAGTTCGTGGGTGAATGAGCGGGTGGTTGAGTGAATGAATGGGTGAATAAGTGAGTTAATGAATGCGAGGTTGGGTGGATGGGTGTGTCTAGATGGTGCGCGGGTGGGTGGGTGAGTGTATGGGTGAGTGTATGGGTGATGGAGTTGGTGGGTGAGTGTGTGAGTGGGTGAATGAGTGGGTTGGTTAGTAAGTCGTTGAGTTTGAGTGGGTGAGAGAGTGAGTGGCTGTCGGGGTGGGTGAGAGAGTGTGCGAGTGAGTGGGTGTGTGAGTCAGTGCTTGAGTGTGTGGGTGAGCGATTGTGTTTGTGCGTGGGTGGGTTAGTGGGTGAATAAGTGAGTGTGTAGGTGGGTTGTTGAGTGAGTGAGTGGGTAGGTGGTGACTGAGTGGGTGAGTGAGTTGGTGTGCGGGTGTGTGGGTGAGTGAGTGGGTTGTAAGTGAATGGTTGTGCGGGTGTGCGGGTGTGTGGGTGAGTGTGTGGACGGGTGAGTGAGTGAGTGACGTGGTTGATTGGTTGGCTGGTTGAGTGGGTGGGTGGGTGGGTAAGTTTGGGTGGGTGAGTGAGCGAGTGTTCGGTGGGTGAGTGTGTGTGTGGATGAGTGAGTGGGTCGGTGAGTGAGTGAGTGGGTGAGTGTGTGTGGTTGAGTGGGTGGGTTGGTGGGTGAGTGGGTCGGTGAGTGAGTGAGTGTGTGTGTGAGTGAGTGGGTGAGTGAGTATTGTGTGAATGAGTGAGTGGGTGGGTGAGTGAGTGTTTGTGAGTGACTGAGTGTGTGAGTGAGGGTGTGCGTGAATGTGTGTGGGTGAGTGAGTGTGTGTGAGTGAGTGGTTGAGTGTGTGTGCGCGTGAGTGGGTGTGTAAGTGAGTGGGTGTGTGAGTGAGTGGGTGAGTGAGTGTGTGAGTAAGTGGGTGAGTGAGTGTGTGTGAATGTGTGAGTAAGTGAGTGGGTGAGTGAGTGAGTGTGTGTGAATGAGTGGGTGGGTGAGTGAGTGGAGTAGGTTTTTGGGTTGGTGGTTGAGTGGGTGGGTGGTTGAGAGGGTAGGTGGGTGAGTGAGTTGGTGGGTGGTTGAGTGTGTGAGTGGGTTGGTGAGTGAGTGAGTGGTTGGGTGGTTGGGTGGTTGATTTAGTGGGTGGGTGAGTGTGTGGGTTAGTGAGGGAGTGTGTTCGTGAGTGAGTGGGTTAGTCGGTGAGTGGCTGAGTGGGTGTGCGAATGAGTGGGTGAGTGAGTGTGTCTATGAGTAAGTCGGTGAGTGAGTTAGTGAGTGAGTGAGTGAGTGTGTGAGTGAGTGAGAGTGAGTGAGTGAGTGCGTGAGTGAGTGACTGTGGTTTTGAATGAGTGATTGAATGTGTTTGTGAGTTGGTTAGTGAGTGAGTGTGCGTGTGAATGAGTGAGTGAGTATGTGTGTGAATGAGTGGGTGGGTAAGTGAGTGAGTGAGTAGGTGTGTGTGCGAGTGAGTGGGTGAGTGAGTGTGTTTCAGTGAGTGAGTGTGTGTGAATGAGTAAGTGAGTGAGTGAGTGAGTGTGTGAGTGAGTGAGTGAGTGAGTGAGTGGGTGGGTGAGTGAGTGGGTGAGTGGGTGGCTGAGCGAGTGAGAGGTTGGGTGGATTGGTGGGTTTTTGAGTGAGTGAGTGGGTGGGTGAGTGAGTGGGTGGGCGGGGAGTGCGTGGGTGAGTGAGTGGGTGGGTGGTTGAGAGAGTGAGTGAGTGCATGAGTGGTTGGTGACTGGGTGGCTGGATGAGTTGGTGGGTGGTTTAAGTGGGAGAGTGGGTGGGTGGATGTGTGGGTGGGTGGGTGGATGGGGGTGGCTGCGTGACTGAGTGATTGAGTGGGTGGGTGGGGTGAGTGTGTCAGTGAGTGGGTGGGTGAGTGAGTGGGTGCGTGGGTGGGTGGGTGTGTGAATGCGTGGATGGTTAGGTGAGTGAGTAAGTGGGTGGATGAGTGAGTGGGTGGTTGGGTGTGTGAGTCGGTCAGTGATTGGGTAGGTGGATGTGTGAATGAGTGGGTGGGTGCGTGGGTTAGTGGGTGGGGGTTTGTGTGTGGGTGAGTGATTGGATGGTGCGTGTGTGGGTGGGTGAGTGGGTGAGTGAGTGAGTGGGTGGGTGAGTGTGTGAGTGGGTGGGTGAGTGGGTGAGTGAGTGCGTATGTGAGTGAGTGGGTGGATGAGTGAGTGAGTGGGTGAATGGGTGAGTTAGTGAATGAGAGGTTGGGTGGGTGAGTGACTAGATGGTCCGTTGGTGGGTGAGTGAGTGGGTGCGTGAGTGGGTGAATGAGTGGGTGGTTTAGTAAGTAATTGAGTGTGAGTGGGTGGGTGAGTGAGTGAGTGGCTGTGTGGGTGGGTGAGAGAGAGTGAGTGAGTGGGTGAGTGAGTGAGTGGGTGAGTGAGTGGTTGAGTGTGTGGTTGAGCGAGTGTGTGAGTGGGTTGATGTGTTGGTGGGTGAATAAGTGAGAGGGTAGGTGGGTTGTTGAGTGAGTGAGTGGGTAGGTGGTGACTGAGTGTATGAGTGAGTGGGTGAGTGTGTGCTGATTGCACGTTGATTCTTCGCCGCACCCGTTCGGCTGTTTTCTAGGGCGGCGTTGGCCCGCTAGGGAGTGCTGTCGTCTTGCCCAGCTTACGTGAGGGAGCGAGAGAAAGGGTAGTGTGTAGTAGTCAGTCGTGATTGTAA
Source organism: Tenodera sinensis (assembly GCA_030765045.1). Lineage (NCBI taxonomy): Eukaryota > Metazoa > Arthropoda > Insecta > Mantodea > Mantidae > Tenodera > Tenodera sinensis. The sequence goes on along the minus strand of CM060964.1, from coordinate 160,035,198 downwards.
CCTCCCGAGGAATGTAGCTTTTCTCTCTCTGTTTTTACTACTACAGCCGTAAGTATGCGGGATCAATTTTCTGTGATATAATGATTTCTATGGGGGCAATTATTTTCTGGGTTTAGGTCGTCACTTACGCGGACAATAGTAAACTCAGATTTCAAATAGGTAAACCGTGTATAGGTGTAAAATGTGTTCAGCTCACCTCATCTATATTCACTTTATATATTGTAATTTCATCAGGCGTGAACATTTGTAAGTTATAATTAAGTAAAATTTGTTGATCCAAATCTTCCATTTTCTTTCTATGAAAAGGGGGGCACTCCTTTGCCAGAAAGGTCCTGCCGTTTTCCACATAAGGTGATCCGTTTCCTTCTTCCACAAAAAGAATTTGCCTGCATCCCGGGAAGGGCAGTGCAAATCTCTGGTAGCAGAGTGTGGTTACTTTTCAAAAAGTTGTAAGTGGGATTATTAGAAAGATAGTATGGCTTTTCAAAATTTGGTTTGGGTTGGAAGACTAACAACAAAATAATTACTGTAGTGGACGCGGCCTTTCTACGGAAAGGTGAACTAAACTTTGAGTTGGCTATACGAGGTGGAGTTTTGATTCCGACCGCGGATGTTGCGACCACATTGGAAGAGTTCCGTAAGGTGAAAGATTGCCCCATTAAACGGTTGAGTGCTGATAATGTGTTGGTGCGGGACGCTGCGGTTGAATGCGAGAAGGCTTTGGTCGAATTTAAAGAGTTGTTTACTGATTCCGACTTGGGAAAGGCACTCACCAAATAGCAGCTTAGAAGGCTTTCTGCGAGGGTGACCCATTATATTCGAAGACTTAAATACCTCGTGAAATACTTTTCTGACCTTCCTTTTGGAAGTTCGTTGCCGCAGTTACGCGAAGGGTTTCAGTCTATTTGTCAGAGTTTCGACGGGGTAATGTCCAAAGATGGCGGCCCCGAACTATCCGACGAACAGGTTGCCGAAGTTTCTAGATCGATAAATCCCCTGGGCAGTGAACTGGTATCGGCATATCAGCGGATTAAGTTGTTACACCCGCTACAGGAATTTGTTCAATCCCAACCTGATTTTGCAGTGACAGATGTTACAACGGCTGTGGAGTTTCTGAGATTTTTAGTACGTGCGAGTGAAACAGCTGAAAGGGCTGACGTGCCCCAGGTTGTGTTGTTACAGGCAATTGCTAGCAAGGTTAAGGGCATGGCTCTCAATATTTTGGATCGATCTAAGCAGGCTACGCACTCCATACGTGCTTTACACGAGGATGTGTTACGATGCTTTGTCCCTCGTAGGGCGATAATGGCCATAAGTCAACAAAATTACTTGAGGCCGCAGGGATTTCAGGAACCATTTTTGGAATATGTGGATAGGGTTAAGCATTATGCACGTGTATTGCTCCTGCCTGATAGTGAGCAACAGGTGTGTGACATCGTTTTGTCAGGACTTACTGGCGAGACACATTCAGCTTTGATCTTTACCAACCGTCCCGTTACTTTTAGTGAATTGGACTCTTTGGTGCCGTCATTGGCCGAGCTTAACGAAGCCGATAGTGCACGTGGTTGCAACATAACCCGCTCTCCCCCCATCTTACCACGATTGAGTTTGCCTTCTTCAGCTGAGGTGCCTCCTCAGTGCAATGTGGCTGGGGCGCGTAATTGTTATAGGTGTGGAATGGAGGGGCATTTGGTGAGGCAGTGTCCCCTTACGCGTAATCGCCGACCTCAGGGAACAACATTGACCCGTGAAACTGGGTACCTGCCGAGGCGCATTTGACGCCAGGGACAGGGCAGAAGTCCTAGTGTTAATGCTATTTTTGGCCGCGTCAAGGGACTCCCGCTTGATTCAAAGCCTTTTCCATACCTTGTGGTGGGGAAAGTGCCAGTCACGACTTTGTTGGATACGGGGAGCAGTTGTTCCTTAGTGCAGGAGAAATATTTTAAAGAGGTATTGTCTAAGTGTGGGTTGAAGCCCGAGAGACAACCGCTACATTGTGTTTCAGTAAATGGCCAAGAGTTTCAGGTCGAAAACAGGGTGCTTCTTACTTTGCGATTCCCGCAGTTTACATGGAAACACTGGTGCTACCTGTTACCAGGGTTACCTCACCATTTGATTTTAGGAGCAGACTTTATGGCTCGGGTGGGGTTGGCCTTTGACTTTGCTAGGCGTGAGATATCTTTTGTTTATGCACCAACCGTGAAGATCCCCTTCCATCGCAAGCGTATGGTACGATATTCAGCTTCATGTGTACGAAGCCATTCAGACCTTCACTTAGGTGGTGGTAGGGATAGCTTGACCCATTTGACCGAGGAGCAGCAGGGTAAAATGGAGAACTTGTTACATTTCCACAAGTTATTTTCGGGGAAGCCGGGTGTTACTAATTTGATACCATACAATATTGAGCTAGAGGATACCACTCCGGTAAAACTCCCGCCGTATAGGTTGACCCCTCCTACCATGGCTGTTTTAAAGCACAAGATTAACAAAATGTTGGAACAAGGTATAATTCGGCCTTCTACATCTTCTTATAGTAGTCCCATGTTCCTAGTGCCTAAAGGGGATGGAGATTTTAGGCCCGTTGTTGACTACAGAAGTTTAAATAAGAAAATTCGTTTGGAATCCCAACCTATCCCGGATTTACATACGGCTGCGCACCATTTTAAAGCAGCCAAGGTATTTACAACCCTGGACCTAAATAATGCGTACTATCAGATTCCCTTGTCGGAAGGGTGCAAACACGTGACCGGGTTCGCAACCCCTTGGCGCTTGTACGAGTTCCAAAGAGTTCCTTATGGTTTAGCCACCGGTGCCCAAGTTTTAACTAGATTGCTCGATAATCTGTTTTCTGACCTTAAATTTGAGTATGTTTACAATTATCTTGATGACGTAGTAATTTACTCGCCAGATTTTGATAACCATTGTGACCATTTGCGAGAAGTATTTAAACGGCTGGAAAGTGCCGGGTTGACGCTTAAGAAGGAAAAATGTGTCTTTGCGACAAGTCAGATTTCTTTCCTCGGTCATATAGTTTCACCTGCCGGGATTACCATTGATCCGGATAGGACCAAATCCATTAGGACCTTTCCGCCTCCCAAGAACGTGAAGGCTTTGGCGCGTTTTGTTGGCATGGTGAATTTTTCTTAATAAGTTTAGGCCCAATTATGCAGCCAGGGCGGAGCCCCTGAACCGGTTACGCCGAAAGGGAATACCTTTCATTTGGACCCAGGAACAAGAAAGCGCTTTTCTAGATCTCAAGGAAGCAATCGTGAACCCTCCGGTCTTACCATTTCCCGATTTTAGTAGGCGATTTATCTTGCAAACCGACGTAAGCAAAGGAGCCTTGGCCGCGGTCCTTTTGCAAGATTTCCCCTCCGGGCGTAGGCCCATTTATTATACCTCGAGAACTTTGACCGAGGTTGAGCGCAAGTATTCAGTCTATGAATTGGAAACTCTCGCGGTATTATTGGGATTAGAAAAGTATAGGCAGTATTTAGAGCATGTAGAATTTACCCTGGAGTGTGATAACCAGGCGCTTACTTGGGTCCTTGCTACCCCAAGATCTACTGGGAGGTTGGCTCGTTGGGGCGTACGAATAGGAGCATTTAAGTTTACGCCCGTACACATCAGGGGAGCTGATAACTGTTTAGCGGACGCCTTGACACGCGTGTTTGCTGAACCTGACCCTCCCTCTTCTAGCCTGACGTTGGACATAGGCGTTTGCGTAGCTTTTCCTGAATTGTACACCAGTATATGTGAGCACCAACGCAGAGATGTGAAGATTAAGCAGATAATATTAAATATTGAGAGAGTTCAATGCGTAGATGGGTATTTTCTTAAGGACGGGGTTTTGATGATTCGACATAACCGTGATAATAGGACGAGGGCAGTCCTCCCCCAGTCTTTAATACTTGTGGTGTTTGATTATTACCATAATTCACCGTTAGGGGGACATTTGGGTATTTCTAAAACCAAAAATAAAATCAGTGAATATTTCACTTGGCCGGGAATGGTCAAGGATATCGTCAGTAGGATTAAATCGTGTCATGTTTGCGCCATGGCTAAGCCGGCCCAATGTGCCATGTGGAGAGGGTTAGCTTCCGAGGTGGCCACTAGGCCCTTAGAGAAGTATTTGTTGATTTTGTGGGGCCATTTCCCCGCTCGGTTCAGGGCAATACTTATGCGTTAGTGACCGTTGACTCTTTTAGTAAATTTTTATGGTTAAATCCTTTACCCAAGGCCAATGCCAGAGGCGTTATAACGGTTTTAACTTCCATTTTTGCGGCCTTTGGTGCTCCTCGTTATCTGGTTACGGATAATGGCTCTCAGTTTACCTCAAGTGTTTTCAGGAACTTCTGTTTTGGTTGGGGGGTCAAAACTATCAATACCACTCCTTATTACCCTTGCCCTTCACACGCCGAAAGGTTCAATAGAAACCTTAAGTCAGCCTTAATAGCATATCATCACGATAACCATTCAAAGTGGGATACAAATTTACCACGTCTACAGTTAGCCTTTAATTCGGCTCGCCATGAGTCGCATGGCGTTACCCCATACCGGTTGATGTTAGCTTACACGCCTAATTCACCATTAGCTAATCTTTGGCACTTGAATGATTTGTTGCCTCAAACGTATACCCAAGAAGAGATACGTAAGACCTAGAAGTCTGCCTTTCGTAATCTCATAAGATCCCATGCTCAGGTAAAGCGACGCTATGACGCCGGCAAGATGCCTTCGCCGTACGCTATAGGTCAGAGAGTGTTTTGTAAGTTCTTTACGCAATCCTCCAAAGGTAATGTGTATGCCGCCAAGTTGGCCCCGAGGTATGTCGGGCCGTATGAAATTATAGATATATATAAAAATGTTTCAGTACGTCTGAAAGACTTACGTAATGGCAGAGAGAGGAGAGCTCATATTTCCCAATTAAAACCTTTTGTGTAGGTTAATGTGTAGAACCTCCCTTCTACTTCATTCCTTGTTGCTTTTCGTTATTTGTTTTGGTTGGTGGGTTGTTATGATGTGGAGTTATTGTTTGTTTATATTTGGTGTTTGTTTTCCTTTGTATGTTATTGTTATGGTGTGGGAGGAGTACTTTATTTTGGTATGAAGCGTGCCTTGTGTTTAGCGGGTAGCATACCTTCACGGCTCCACTAGTTTTTCGTTCCTCCCCGCGCTGTTGTGATATGTGTGTGTGTTTGTGGTATGTTTGAGAAGTGTTTCTGGAATGTTTAGAGTGTGTGTGTCTGGTGGCTTTTCTAGTTTACCAATTATGTGTGATATGTTTTGTGTTTTTGTGCTGTCTGGCCAGTAAGGGGGTTTTATATGCGCATTAATTTGTACAAGGCCTTGTTTTTCAGCTGATCATTTAAATAATTTATATTGAATGTTATTACTTTTGTCATTCTTAATATTACCTTTATATTGTTATTGTTAAATAATTGATATCGAATGTTATCACTTTCTGATTTAGTTACTAAATTGCTTTGCATTTTATATTGTTATTGTTAAACAATTTATTGTTAATTGTTATCACCTTTTGTGATTCTAAAATTAATTTGAATTGTTATTTCCTGTTAAATATCTGTGCTTGTAGATAGCCACACTTGGTGGTAAGGTAAATTGCCCAAGGTTATATGCCATTGATTCTATCTAAGAGTTCAGTAACAGCCTATTTGAAATCTGCGAATATCCCTTTTTCTGCCGGGTTTGATTTCTGTTTACAGCCCCACCAATCCTTTGTCTACCCCTCCGAAAGCACCTGGCCATCTCAAGTTGGCACTGTTGAGCGATGAATCTGGCGATCAACTTTCGTTATGCTGCAGCTATAAGAGTCAGAATGTGGAATGCTGGTGAACAGGGTTCCGCAGTTACGATGGGGCGCCGTTTGCATCGGGTGTGTCTACGTCGGGTGTTCACGCACAAGCATCTTGGTGACATGACGCCCATTTCAGCGAGTGCTAAGACTCATTCCTAAAGTCAGGATCGACGGCCTTCGCACTCGAAAACGTGGGATTCTTCTGACGAAAGACAATTGGCGATCAACTAAGCCCCTCTGCCAGTGAACAAGTGTCCCCAGTGTTACTGTGACCCCAACAGTGAATTGGTGATGGTGATAGCGTTCTATGCCAGTGATCTCAAAGTGACCAAGACAAAATAATCTGGTGGTTCAAGGTGTATCCTTTAAGTTATTGGCTGTGTCTTAACCATGTTTAATCTGCCTTTATCCTATGGTGAGGTGATGTTGTTAGATGGAGGTTGTGCTGATTGCACGTTGATTCTTCGCCGCACCCGTTCGGCTGTTTTCTAGGGCGGCGTTGGCCCGCTAGGGAGTGCTGTCGTCTTGCCCAGCTTACGTGAGGGAGCGAGAGAAAGGGTAGTGTGTAGTAGTCAGTCGTGATTGTAACCTCCCGAGGTATGTAGCTTTTCTCTCTCGGTTCTTACTACTACAGCCGTAAGTATGCGGGATCGATTTTCTGTGATATAATGATTTCTATGGGGGCAATTATTTTCTGGGTTTAGGTCGTCACTTACGCGGACAATAGTAGTGAGTGAGTGTGTTGGGTTTAAGGGCCCGTCGACAACTTGGTCATTAGGGCCCCGAGTCCAGACGCGGACAATAGTAAACTCAGATTTCAAATAGGTAAACCGTGTATAGCTGTAAAATGTGTTCAACTCACCTCATCTATATTCACTTTATATATTGTAATTTCATCAGGCGTGAACATTTGTAAGTTATAATTAAGTAAAATTTGTTGATCCAAATCTTCCATTTTCTTTCTATGAAAAGGGGGGCACTCCTTTGCCAGAAAAGGTCCTGCCGTTTTCCCCATAAGGTGATCCGTTTCCTTCTTCCACAAAAAGAATTTGCCTGCATCCCGGTAAGGGCAGTGCAAGTGAGTAGGTTGTGAGTGAATGGGTGTGCGGGTGTGTGGGTGAGTGTGTGGATGGGTGGGTGAGTGAGTGGCGTGGTTGGTTGGTTGGCTGGTTGAGTGGGTGGGTGGGTGGGTGGGTGGGCGGGAGGGTGAGGTTGGGTGGGTGAGTGAGCGAGTGTTCGGTGGGTGAGTGTGTGTGTAAGTGAGTGAGTGGGTGGGTGGTTGGTTGATTTAGTGGGTGGGTGGTTGAGTGGGTGGGTTGGTGGGTGAGTGGGTGGGTGAGTGCGTGAGTGGGTGAGTGTGTGAGTGAGTGGGTGAGTGAGTGAGTGTGGTGTGAATGAGTGAGTGGGTGAGTGAGTGAGTGTGTGTGAGTGACTGTGTGTGTGTGAGTGACTGAGTGTGTGTGAGTGAGCGTGTGCGTGAATGAGTGTGTGTGTGAGTGGGTGAGTAGGTGTGTGAGTGAGTGGGTGAGTGAGTGTGTGAGTGAGTGGGTGAGTGAGTGTGTGTGAATGAGTAAGTGAGTGGGTGAGTGAGTGAGTGTGTAAGTGAGTGGGTGGGGTGGTTTTTTGGGTGGGTGGTTGAGTGGGTGGGTGGTTGAGTGGGTGGGTGGTTGAGTGGGTAGGTGAGTGAGTGAATGAGTGGGTGGGTGGTTGAGTGTGTGAGTGGGTGAGTGAGTGGGTGGGTGGTTGGGTGGTTGATTTAGTTGGTGGGTGGCTAAGTGTGTGGGTGAGTGAGTGTGTGTGCGAATGAGTGGGTGTTTGAGTGTGTGAGTGGGTGAGTTTGTGAGTGGGTGGTTGAATTAGTGGGTGGGTGAGTGTGTGGGTGAGTGAGTGAGTGTGTTCGTGAGTGAGTGGGTGAGTGGGTGTGTGAATGAGTGGGCGAGTGAGTGTGTGTGAGTGAGTTAGTGAGTGAGTGTGTGTGTGAGTGAGTGTGAGTGTGTGAGTGAGTGAGTGTGTGAGTGAGTGACTGTGGTTGTGAATGAGTGAGTGAGTGTGTTTGTGAGTTGGTTAGTGAGTGAGTGTACGTGTGAATGAGTGAGTGAGTATGTGTGTGAATGAGTGGGTGGGTAAGTGAGTGAGTGAGTAGGTGTGTGTGTGAGTGAGTGGGTGAGTGAGTGTGTGTCAGTGAGTGAGTGTGTGTGAATGAGTAAGTGAGTGAGTGAGTGTGTGTGTGTGAATGAGTGAGTGTGAATTAGTGGGTGAGTGAGTGAGTGTGTGTGTGAGTGAGTGTGTGTGAGTAAGTGGGTGAGTGAGTGAGTGTGTGTGTTTGAATGAGTGGGTGAGTGAGTGGGTGAGTGAGTGTATGTGAATGAGTGGGTGGGTGAGTGAGTGAATGAGTGTGTGTGAGTGGGTGTGTTGGTGAGTGAGTGATTGAGTGAGTGAGTGAGTGAGTGAGTGAGTGAGTGAGTAGGGTTTAAGGTTCCGTCGACAACTAGGTCATTAGAGTCCCGAAAGGTGAAGTGAAATGGCAAGTTAGCTGAAATGGCACGAGGGATCTAACTATCCTTCCCAGCATTCACCTAGTGACTCGGGGAACCCCCGTAAACACCCATGGGTCTGAAAGGTCGGCCACGGCAATCGAACCCGCAACCTCCCGAATGCGGGCCACAGGTGCCTGAGCCATCTCGCTCGATAAACATATAGCTGGTGTTATACGTGTTGTGCTGATCGCACTTATTTTGTTTTATGGAGGCACCTCCTTTTGTTTCGCGACTCTTGTTTTCCCCGCTGGGTTGCGCTAGTGTTTTTTCTATGGGTTTCCTCTCGGTCTGACGGTTGTAGAGACAACCAGTCGGAGTGCTCCTTTCTCGGCGTGCAGGGTAAGTTCTTTGGTTTTAACTAGGGCTCAGGCCGTGAATTACAGATTGGTTTTCAGACCGTTACTTGCCTGGGAGGTGCTTGTAATGCGGACGAATTAAATGAAATCTTGTAACAAGTAATTCTTGTAACCCGTAGGATATCCACGCGAATCATTTAGGCATTTTCAGATAGGCTTGAAGACTGCCCAACTCCTCGCTTTGAGGGAGAGTTGAATGGGGTTATGTAAATTGGTTTTGTTTTTACCTGTATTTCTATTGTATGTTTCGGTTTCCATTTCTGTTTAAAGGTTTTCTATACCGATTAATCATTCCTGTTAACAAATGTATAATTTATTGATCCATAAATGTTATAGTTCTTGAAATTTTTAGTGATCTCTTCTCTTCAATTCCTCCCCCCCCCCCTTTCACGATTGTACCTACGCCCCTATGGTGCAATAAATGGTAGCAGAGCGTGGTTGTCTTGGGGTCGAGTGGGGCAGTTAAATTGAGCATTGGGTTATTGTTTTGATTAACCATGTCGAGTGACTTTCAGCTGTTGCGTAAGAACGAAATATTATTTGAGTTGGGGATTCGTGGACGTGATGATTTGTCGTCGGCAGACGTTCCGGCCCTATTAGACGCACTTCGTAGCGTGAAAGATAACGATTATGTTGTGTTGCCGGATAAACATTTATTAGTAACTGAATCACCGTCATTATGTGAGACCGCACGGCTGGAATTTGAAGAGTTGTTCTCCGAGTCGAGTATTGGCTCGGGGTTTTCGAAAGCGCAGGTGAAGCGTTTGACAGCCAGGATCTTGCATTATGTGCAGCGGATTGAATATTTCCAAAAATATTGTCCTAAGGTTAAGTTCGGGGTTGACTTAGCCGAGCTGAAGGGGCAGTTTAGGAGATATTTAGAAGTGCTTGCTCAGAAAGGGGATCGGGCCGAGTCGGCTACTGTCACACCAACTTTGACGTCTCAAATGTCGGCCTTTAAACCGCTAAAGTTACTTCATCCCTTACAACAGTTGGTTGAACCTTATCAAGTCTTTAAGGTTGTTGATGTTCTTACAGCTCTTGAATTTCTGAAGTTCCTGGTAAGAGCTAAGGATTGCGCTGAGTTATGCGAAGTTCCCGGTTTGCAGCTGCTTGAAGTAGTGATGTCAAAAGGGGGTGACGCGGTGCGCAGTATAATTGGGCGTATTAAGGGATGTGTTGATCCAGTCTCTGAATTACATGACAGTGTATTGAAGTGTTTCATTCCTCGTCGGGAGCTACATACATTAATTCAAGATCATTATTTGAAACCCCAGGGGTTAGGAGAGCCTTTCTTCGAGTACATTAGCAGGGTTAAGTTGTTTGCGCGTATACTACGGTTGCCAGATAGCGAACGGCAGATCTGTGACGTCATTATTACGGGGTTGACCCCGGAGGTACGTTCTCTTTTGGTATTTAGCTCTTGTCCTGCTACGTTGAAAGATTTAGAGGGGCTATTGCCGATCTTGGCAGAGTATGAGGCGTCAAATGCGGCACGAAACCGCGAATCATTGCAAGTGCCTCTGCATGGTGTTCGATTTGAGCCGCGGCAGACTAACCGAGGAGATTTGGCTCGAGATAGTTTTCGCTCGCCAGGCTCTTGCTTTAGATGTGGTTCTCCTGAACATTTGGTTAGACAATGCACGGTGGCCAGGAAGCGTGGTGGCGTTTTACTACCCGTGGGTGTAGACGGTCAAAGGCGCCAAGATCGACAACGAGCCCCTTGCGGAATTTCTGCCTGTGGTCGGATATTCCGTCGGATAATAGCCAAGCCCTTTAATTTGAAGCCGACAGTACAGGTGACTGTTGGGAAACGACAGTTAATCGCTCTCTTGGACTCGGGAAGTTCCTGCTCTTTGGTACACGAGGAGTTTTATTATACCTATCTTGGTAAATTCTCGGCCAAACCGCGGCAGTGTAGCGTTGGGTGCGTGTCTGTAAATGGTCATACATTTCAGGTGAATGCCAAGGTTCTGTTGACCATACGTATTTCGCGTTTTACGTGGAAACACTATTTCTATCTTCTGCCGGACCTGCCATTTCAACTGATTTTAGGCTCGGACTTTATGACTAGAGTCGGCCTAAGGCTTGATTTTCGGAATGGGGAAATCACCTTTGGATTTGCCCCTTCCGAACGAGTTGCATTTCAGTGCGGTCAAGTCATCAACAAACCACCTTTGGAGGAGAGTGGCGGGCTACGTCACCATATATGCGACGTCAGCAATGCTTTCCCCCATTTGACAGAAGAGCAGGGCCGTTCGCTGGAACAACTCTGTGCGAACCATGGGTCATTGTTTGCTGACCGTTTAGGAGTAACAAATTTGGTGGAGTATGATATACAACTAACAGACGACACCCCTGTGAAGTTACCACCCTATCGTGTCACCCCACCTAAAATGGCTATTCTTCGTAAAAAGATCGACGAAATGTTACGAAAGGGAGTGATCAGGCCATCCACGTCTACTTATAGTAGTCCAGTATTTCTGGTCCCTAAGGGCGAGGACGATTTCAGGGTAGTGGTGGACTACCGGCACTTGAACAAAAAGATAAAGATCGAGGCCCAACCAATGCCACATCTAAATTCGGCGGCGCATTATTTTGCGGGTGCCAAAGTATTTACTAGTTTGGATTTGAATAGCGCCTACTACCAAGTGCCCTTATCGGAGTCGTCTAAGCCACTAACGGCTTTTGCTGTCCCATGGAGGCTTTATGAATTTGAACGAGTACCCTTCGGAATTGCTACTGGAGCTCAGGTGTTGTCGCGGTTATTAGACGAAATATTTTCGGACATCAAGTTTAAATATGTGTATCACTATCTAGATGACGTGGTTGTCTACTCGCCCGACTTTGAAACCCATTGCCAACATTTAGCGGAGGTCTTTGACCGGCTCGAGCGCGCAGGCCTTACCTTGCGCAAAGAGAAGTGTAACTTTGCTGCGGGACAGATTTCTTTCTTAGGTCATATTGTATCTCCGGCTGGGATAACGATTGATCCGGAGCGGACCAAATTTCTACGTAACTTTCCTCCCCCTAAAACCGTAAAGGCATTGGCCAGGTACGTGGGCATGGTGAACTTTTTCAGCAAGTTTATTCCGCATTTTGCAGCGCGGGCGGAACCATTGAACCGTCTTCGGCGGAAGGGAACGCCGTTTAAGTGGGGTGAGGAACAGCAGCAGGCCTTTGAAGACCTTAAACAGGCCATAATGAATCCCCCGGTGTTGGCTTTCCCTGATTTTTCACGTAGATTTATCCTTCAGACCGATGCAAGCAGGGGATCGGTGGCTGCTGTTTTACTCCAGGATTTTCCTATGGGGCGTAGGGTTATTGGGTATAGTTCACGTACCCTTACTCCAGCCGAGCGGAAGTATTCAGTTTACGAACTTGAAACTTTGGCTGTGGTATTTGGCTTAGAAAAATACCGCGAATATCTGGAGCATATTGAGTTTACTCTTGAGTGCGATAACCAGGCGCTAACGTGGTCGTTGGCCTCACCGCGATCTACAGGCAGGTTAGCGCGTTGGGGCGTACGCATTTCAGCTTTTAAGTTTGTCCCGATACATATACGTAGTTCAGAAAATTGTGTGGCTGATGCCTTAACGAGAGTATTCGAAGAACCGAGAGAATGTAAATGCGGAAAGGAAAATGTTTTAGCCGTCTGTGAATTTCCGGAGTTGTTCGAGGGTTTGCACACACATCAGAGGAAAGATCCGGATCTGCAGGCCCTTGTTGTTCGGCTTGAGGCTGGCGAGGTTGTTACCCCTTATTGTTTGAAGGAGAGTGTTTTGATGACCCAGGCTACCTTCGACGGCAAGAACAAGGTTGTTTTGCCACGGGCCTTAATTTCCATGGTGTTTGAATATTTCCATTCATCTCCTGTAGGCGGGCATTTGGGAATAGCCAAGACCAAAGACAAGATTCGGGAATATTTTGTGTGGCCGGGCATGAATAAAGAAATTGCTTCCCGAGTTAGACAGTGTCAACTTTGTGCAATGGCGAAACCCGCGCAATGTACAGTATGGAAAGGTTTAGCATCGGAGGTGGCAAGTAGACCCCTGGAAAAATTATTTGTGGATTTTATCGGCCCTTTTCCTCGTTCAGTCCAGGGGAATACGTATGCATTAGTCGTAGTAGATTCGTTTAGTAAGTTTGTATGGATGTCGGCCTTACCGAAAGCGAATACACGAGGGGTAGTCAAGGTTCTCTCTTCAGTATTTGCGGCTTTTGGAGCCCCTCGTTATTTGGTAACAGACAACGCCACTCAATTTACTTCTTTCGCCTTTAGAAATTTCTGTTTTAGTTGGGGCATTAAAACCATAACTACCACCCCTTATTACCCCCGTCCTTCCCATGCCGAAAGATTTAACAGGAACCTCAAATCAGCATTAATAGCCTTTCATCATGATAATCATACTAAGTGGGACACTAATTTGTCTCGGTTGCAGTTGGCGTTTAATTCGGCTCGACACGAATCACATGGCGTTACCCCTCATCAGCTTATGTTAGCCTATATACCTAACTCTCCGCTGTCTAACCTTTGGCGTTTGGACGATTTGCTTCCCCAGAATATTACTCGCGAGGAAATATGTAGAGTATGGAAGGCCGCTTTTCGGAATTTGAAGAAGTCACTTGCCCAGGTAAAGAAGCGGTATGATGAAAATAAACGGCCTTCACCTTATGCCGTTGGCCAGAAAGTACTGTGTAAGCTGTACACTCAATCTTCTAAGCAAAATGCTTATGCAGCGAAGTTGGCTCCTAGATACGTAGGGCCGTACGAGATTATAAGTATCTTCAAAAATGTTTCTGTGCGCTTAAGGGACCTCCGCACGGGCCAAGAAAGGAGAGCTCACGTCTCACAATTGAAACCCTTCCAGTAGTTTGGTATCTGTTTTCCGTATGTGTATGGGTTTCCTTTGTTTACTCCTGTATGTTTATGTTGTGAATAAAGTGTTTTGTTTGGAATGTGGGTGTTTGTTTATGTTGGAGCGTGCCATGTGTACGCCGGGCTGTATACCTCTACGGCGCCCCTGTAGTTAGTTTCTGCCGGGCGTGTGGAGTCGGCATTGTGTAGATTTGTTTTCGTGTGTCTTTGTATGGAAGCGGTGTGAGGTGTTTGGTGTGGTATGTTTGGGGAGTATTTGTGGGATGCTTGCTGCGTGCTTGCGGTGTGTGTCTTGTGTAGTAATTATGTGTATTTCGTGTTTGTACTCTTGTGTTGTCTGGCCAGTAGGGATTTTGTTTTATGCGCATTTATTTATACAAGGCCTTGTTCATTTTGTTTAACTTGTATATATATATATATATATATATATATATATATATATATATATATATATATATATATATATATATATATTATTTAGCCTGTTTTAAATTGTCATTTGGAAGAAATTATATTTAATGTTATTCAAGTTCGTTTAAATTGTTCTTATATTATGTTCATTAAACAGTTTATGGTATGTTATCACGCTTGTTGATTATAAATTGATTCAAATTTTTTAATTTTCTGCTATTTATGTATTTGATGCCATCCATAGTTCTGTAAAAAAAACTGTCATTCATTCAGTTTGGTCTACCCTGAGATGTTATTTTGGGGCAGCAGCCTATTTGAAGCCTGCGTTTTGTTCCCTTTCTGTTGGGTTTGTTCCGTGTTACAGCCTCGCCAGGTCCTGTTTGTAACCTGTCCGGAAAGCACCTAACCACCGCAGTTTGGCATTGTGTAATGTTAAGCCTGGCTGTTACCATCTATATGGAGTGTTACTGCAGCAGTAAGGTCCGCAATGGAGATTTCTGGAGGCCAGGGAGGTGACGATGGAATATGAAGGGGCTTGTGTGTGGCCCACGTTTTGGGTTTTGGACTTTCTCAACGCCTGATTGCAACGAGAGGGCATCCACAGGCTCAAACCCAGAATTTGTTAATTTCTCTGGAACAACGAGGGATCAGTACGCCCAACGAGCTGTGCATCGTCTCTCCCGTCCCGGAAAAACAGAATTGTGCTCTCTGATGTGACAGTGGCCAGTGATTTGTAGTGACAGTGTTTGGTGCCAGTGCTTTCACAGTGACCTGTACAATGACCGGGCGGTGTAAGGTGTGTCCTTCCTAATATGACACTTCTCATACAATATCAGTCTGTTCCTTTCCAGAATGGCGAGCGCGTGTTGTCAGATGGGGGCGGGAGTATTGTGCTGATCGCACTTATTTTGTTTTATGGAGGCACCTCCTTTTGTTTCGCGACTCTTGTTTTCCCCGCTGGGTTGCGCTAGTGTTTTTTCTATGGGTTTCCTCTCGGTCTGACGGTTGTAGAGACAACCAGTCGGAGTGCTCCTTTCTCGGCGTGCAGGGTAAGTTCTTTGGTTTTAACTAGGGCTCAGGCCGTGAATTACAGATTGGTTTTCAGACCGTTACTTGCCTGGGAGGTGCTTGTAATGCGGACGAATTAAATGAAATCTTGTAACAAGTAATTCTTGTAACCCGTAGGATATCCACGCGAATCATTTAGGCATTTTCAGATAGGCTTGAAGACTGCCCAACTCCTCGCTTTGAGGGAGAGTTGAATGGGGTTATGTAAATTGGTTTTGTTTTTACCTGTATTTCTATTGTATGTTTCGGTTTCCATTTCTGTTTAAAGGTTTTCTATACCGATTAATCATTCCTGTTAACAAATGTATAATTTATTGATCCATAAATGTTATAGTTCTTGAAATTTTTAGTGATCTCTTCTCTTCAATTCCTCCCCCCCCCCTTTCACGATTGTACCTACGCCCCTATGGTGCAGTGTTTTCGTAGAATTAGCCATTTCAGGGATATTCGCTATTGTTATTTTGAATGTTAGAGCATTGTAATATTGTAAACAATACTGCTCATGTGTAGATGTTTTAATTCTTCTGAGCTCTTCCAAAATGTTAGTTATATTAAGGCAGACACACAACACAATTGAATAATAAATTTAATAATTCCTGCAAACATGCAAGTATGTAACTGGAAATAAATATAAAACAATTTTGTTCTTGGTACTTCAGTATTTGTCCCGTTGACAACTCGTCCATTTCTGTTTATTATACGTTTTCTGTTTCATTATTTCTTCTGTAGACTGAAATGTGGGCATCCCTTAGAGCAGTTGGTTCTGTTTCGCATATGAGCAGGTGTTTATTACTCGCTAACACGTATGCCAGTGATATCAGTTCCAATTTCTAATTTTGCCATTTGAACCATTTCTTTGTGCCTAATGAATTTTTAAAGCGTCGCATAATACGAAGTAAATGTGTCTAAACGTTAGAAATGTGGTTAATATTTTAGTAAATAGGAAAACTTGGTTGTAATTTACATTTTGTTAGCAAACTTTTCATGAATCCGTAAATGTTAGATCATATCAACTAGTTCCTGTTTTCTCTCTACAGCCATAAGAATCAATGCACCAATTTTTTAAAACAAAGGCAAAGTTCTTCGGCATGGAGATAATTATGTGCATAGTTGTCTTTATAAACGGCTACTTACTTGGCACAAATAAAGGAACACAATACGGTCGAAACATAACTTGTGGCCCACTCTGGAGGAGATCTGTGGCCTTTAGAAATGCACGCTTTCGAGCTTAGGTTTCGGGTCCAGTAACTGGCAATAGGAAGTTAGGGAGAGCGACCGCGGAACATTTTGGGAAGATGGCCGCCATGCGCTATCTTGAGATGTGTGTGTGTGTGTGTGTGTGTGTGTGTGAGAGAGAGGGAGAGAGAGAGGATAGATAGGGGGAGAGGGATGATGCGAGATGGATGCCGGTCGTTTCATTTCGTGATTAGTAATATAAGGCTTGATGTGTCTATTCCTATGTAGGGCGACTTTTTTTTTTTTTTTTTTTTTTTTTTTTAACGTCCTCCAACATTGTGTCATATCGGACGAATGAATGAAATGAAATGGGTGAAATGATGCTCAAATGAGCCCGAGGTCCATGGAGCTTTAAGTTACCCGACATTCGTCTTCTCAGGGTAGGGAAAACCTCGGAAAAAAACCTTACCCGGATAACTTACCCTAAGCGAGATTCGAACTCGCGACCTCTTGAACGTGAGGCAGACACGCTAACCATCACGCTACAGAGGCGGGCTATGTAGGGCGATGATAAATAGTCTATGATGTGCAATATAAGGGAGGTGGGGGGGGGGGAGCTGACAAGTAGCGGAGATTAGTATGTGGTGGACGTAGGGAGTATAAAATGTTATTGGTTTACAAATCCAGATAGATCTAGACTAACGTGTGATGTAGATTCGATGCCTTAGGTATGCATAGACAAATCCTGAACGCTAGAACGTATAGGAGTTCACAAGCATCATAGTTGGGTTTTTAAAGTAATTTTACAAGGATAATACGTTTAGCTGAGAGAAAATGATACGTACTCGCGTTCCCGTCTACAAAACCTCGTGTAGATAACGTTTTTGTGGGGAAAAAGATCTCATGTATTTTACGTTCCATATGTGTAAAAAAAAAACCTCACGTATTTTGTGTGTTTAGTTTTACCCGGGATCTGTATGTCTTGGGTATATATGGTATGTCAATCAAGACCGCAAGAAGATACAGACAATTATCATGAGTATCGCGCCTCGGGTTGTTGTGTTATCTTAGAGAGATTTATTTACTATCAGCAATTATATAACCATACATGTTTAATTCAGAAGTCGTATATTACCTGTAAATTAAGTAAAATGCTATTCGTATACACCCATTATTGTTTTACTTGTGAGGTTTGCAAGCTCGGCTAACGAGCATATCTCATGAATCTACTTGTAATGTATATCGTGCATTATCATTAAATTTAACGAAAAAATAAGGTCATAATATGATAGCAGATCGCATTAACCTTTAGATGCCTCTCCTTTTTATCTGGGTTGAGACCAGCATTAGAAGATACTCCTAGTAGACAGTCATCGTCTTACTATATCGTTTCCTTCTTTTTCCCCATGCGCCATGTGTGTAAGAGATAAATGGGTAAAATCACATTTATTCTATGTAGCTCACTGATAAAAGTTATATGTTAAAATATTGTAAAGAATTAAAGTAATAGAATCTGTTAAACACACATCATTTATCACTTAGGCGCTTAGCATAGTGGACAAAATTACATTTGTGACAGTGCTGCACACACCCAGAACAACACCCAACTGATTCATCAAATCGAATCACAACTGCACTGCTGAATCACAACTTACACACTCGGCACTGTCTACTGAACTCAACTGGACTCTGCTCACCTCAACTGCTACTCGCTATTGTCTACTCGTCTCAACTCAAATGTCGGCCGCGCCCTGATCAGCTCCTTATATATACCCCGAATACAAAGGAAACTTCTAGAAAGGAAACTTACTTGAAACGGCAAAAAGGAAGCCGTAAAAGAATGAGAACTGTTTTGAACAGTTCTGGACGCAATTGGCTATTAGCCACTACCCGAGGTCAGCCGGATGCGCTCGCACCGTCGGTCCGTTGGTGACTTCACGCCGCGGACACACTGCTCCCTCCTCAAGTACTAACATTTTCATAGCGGACAAGACGATCTTGATGTTCCACCCGCAATTTCCCTCAACGTAGCCTCTGGATATGGAAGACATGTTGATCTCCTTCACAAGGTGTACGGTTCTCGTCACGGTTATTGAAGCTCGGAGCAACGCCTCTTTGTTCGAGTAGGGCTATACAACCACACATCACCCTACTGAAAGCATCGGATGTCAGCTTACCGGTCGTAACGGGTCTTCATTCGGTCGCTCCCTGTCTAGATATATTGATGGGCCATATCGTGCACACCCTGAGCATGAGCGCTGGCATTCCAAATAATCTTCATAACCACCTTGATTGTTGTGGATCCAGCTGCATCCTCCACCAGGATCTTCCTACAGACCCAAGGATGTTTGTTAGAGCTCTGGATTACTATACCATCTCGACCGGATCACAAAGCCCTCTTGCCGACGTCGACCGTGGCTCCTGATAGCACTCAATCGCAGTAACACGTCCTCGGCCACCTTCGTAAGTAACATTCTCAGATATATAACCCCCCACCCCCAAGGCCAATTACATTAAGGCCTTCTCTACAGGCAAGGTGTCTCTTGATGCCCCACTACTATCTGGTACGGCCGATCCGATTTTCTTGATGGCAAGTCTTCCGCCACGTCAGGTCTGATCACGACCACGGTTGCACCTGCATCCGCTAGTATCTGTCACGGCTCTCCTATTTAGCCGCCTGTGACAAGATTGTCATCAATTCCTCTGTTTAAAGCACATAGCGCCACTCGAGGGAATACCATGAAGGCTTTGGCTGCTGCTCACCGCACCACTCCCTATTTACTTTCCGCCAGACTTCGGCCTGATTTGACACAGTCCTTCATTAGGTGTGTTGCCTAGCCACATCCCCACATCCGGCCCAGAACGACCACTTTTAAGTGTACTTAAAAGCGACAGCCCCAAATCGGTGATTTACAGGCATGTAAAATAACTCCTGCAAGACGAAATTCCGGAACATCGGCGAACATGCTCCAAACAAACTGAAAGGCATTTCTTCAGCAGGAAAAATCATGGAAGCCATCTTTAGGGATTCCCAAGGCGAGGAATTCATCCACTACCTTGAAAAGTGTAAAATAATCACTGGTTCATATTATGCCACAATACTGGAACAATTTACCAAGGAACTGTTAAAGAAAAGACCCTATCTGGTGAAGAAGAAGGTTCTCTTACACCAGGATAACGTATCCGCGCATACATCTGACATTTCCATTGGAAAATTCGTGCAATAGGGTCACGAACTGTTATCTCATCCATCTTATTCTTCAGATTTGGCTCCAAGCTACTTCTTCCTCTTTGCAAACCTCAAAAATTGGGTCGCTGAGAAGAAATTCATATCCAATGAAGACATGTTAGAAACAAACTTTATTTTGCTCACTTTTAAATATCGTACTTTGGGGAAGGGTTGAAAAATTGGAGAAGCATTGAGCAAGGTGTAGTGAGTTAAAACGAGATTATGTTGATAAATAAAGTTTATTTTCTTTAAAAAGTCACGGACTTATCAAACCGCCCTTGTGAACGTTTGTTAATTATGGATGGAGAAAGATGTGATTATTGGAAACCAAACCATCTTTTTAAACACATGCTTTTCTATATAATGAAATTGTAGCAAATGAGTACAACAGTAGCTGCTAAGAATCAGGGGCGTCGCTTTGGGGGACGTTAGTACGCTGAGCGTTCTCCTTCTTTTCTATTCGTTTTGTATTTACTTTGTTTTCTAATAGTTTTGAGGCAGGACAATTATTTTATACAATCATTTAGTAGTGACTTTGTCGCAGACAATACTGTTGAGCAGCTATAATTAACTTAAATAGCAAACACCAGATTCACAAGTCAATGCGTTCCGTTCTAAAACAGCGGCGTGCGCTAAGACAAGTCAGCGTTTCACTACCTGCATGTGATATGGCTAGGAGGTCCTCCCCGCAAACCCCTCACTCACCTCCTGGATGGCCCTCTCGCTTCCGCAAGACCCTCCCATAGCCATCTGTATATTCTGGTTTTCAGCCGTTAAAAAGACCTAAGACTTTTGTATCGTGTGACAGGGCCTTTTCGCTTTACCCCGCCCATATTCCCCTCCACCTTTTTACAGTGGATATTAGGAAGGCGTTGTATAGCAATTAAGGGACTTAGAGTTTCATTACAGATGCAGACGTTGCTAGCAACATTTACTAGTCATATCTGTTCGCTCGTGAAATGTCATGCACGTCAGATATCACACGAAGTTAATTTTGTTAGAAATGTAATCTAGAAATCAAAGAAGCGTATAATTATTTTATATAATTTATTTATGTACAATCTATTAAGTATTTTGCTTAATGAATCATTTAAAATATTCCAAGTGCCTAATGTTTAACGTTACTGAGTGCTAGATTAAATGAGCACATGGACACACAAGTCCCACATACGTATATTAAACGTTTAATTGAAAATATCATGGACCTAATTTATTTGGATGAATAACGCTAATGTTTAAACAAACAAAAGTACATTTTAAATGTGTTTGATGTATGCATTTAAGTATTCATAAATTGATATGTCTATATATGCATATGCGTAACATATCCTTGGCCCCTGATAGAATATACACTATTTGTCACTTTAACCACTTTTCATAGTTGAAGTTAAACACAGGCAGAATTAAAAGTAATCTTAATGTTTAATTATTGAGTTTTTCGAACAAAACAGTTACAGTATAATACATTTTCAGTATAATATTTCTGTCATGGAGTGCTATTTACAGACCTACAAAGTTAACAAATGTAAGAAGTTATTTCAGTATTTTATCATCATTCGTGCATCTAGTTTGGGATACAACATCGTTTTAGATATTTAAAGTATATGAAGCTATTGCTCCTACACTGCAGGGGACGGTTCAATTCCTATTAAACTAAGTTGCTTGCTAAACGGCATTTGATGTTTTCCTGTTATTAAGCTAACTATTGCAAAATTGTAATCACAACTTTATGTTGAGTAAATTAGTTTTTACTTCATGATATAAACAAATTAAATTTTAAAAAAAACTACTTATTAACTTTAAAGACAGCTTTATCAGACACCTCGCAAAACAGAAAAAGACAACGACAGGCAGAGAATAAAAAAGGGAAAATGCTTGAGTATGAGATACGATAAGAATAGCCATGTGCTGTTAGTTTTTGTCATTAGTATGGGTATTCAGTGTATATCTATGCTCAACAGAAACTTATTTGATTTTTGCAGTTCAAATAATGTTTGAACTATTTTAGTATTTCACATTAAAAGACAAAAGTAATTCACCAAATGAAACACTCGGCCATTTTGTTTCATTCAGTAAACGCTTTATAGCAATGTTGTGTTCTTAAACAGTCTATTGGACACGTAATGTTATCGCAGGGGTAAAGATGGGCAACCAACATAACTGTTGACAAATGACGTCCCGAGTTATAAATTGGAGTTCCTAGGCGGACAATTTGCCACCTGTATAACCGGGCGATGCAAAACTACTACTCGACCACGATATGAATGCACTTCAAGGAGGGCGCCGCAGGTTTGTTTACTAAACTAAGTATGGGGATCTGAGCGGAGCGGGGGAACGCGAGGGGAAAGGCGATACTGGGAATGTGCAGTCGCACAATGAAAACAGTACTCACCTGCTGATGTCTTCACTTTAGCAACTTATCGTTTCTTTTCCGGCGCAACAAATATTATGCGAAAGAGCATCATCAAAGGCAAGACTTTTGGTGCTAATTATTTGAAAAATTCGCATTAATAATTTAAGTTAGCGGTGTTTTCTGTTGAATATTATGCTAAAAATTTGCATTAATTTCGCACAAATGTTCGGGTAAAATTAATACACATAGACATTACTGAAATTAAAATTAACAGGTAAGTAATGTTACTGTAACATTATTGTTCAAAATTTCTCCAAATCGAAACATTTATTTTATTATTATCATGACATGAATCACCACATGTATCATACAGCAGACATCAGGGCCATTGCGCATCAATCAACATCACCAAATTGCAATATACAACAAGTTTGACACTTTTATTATTCATACTTGTCCTTCTGTCTGGTACAACCAAGTTACATATAGCAAGAAAATCTCTCGTCAGCATTTGGTACCAGTGGCTGCTCGTGCCTTACAAAATAGGTGAAGAAGTTCACTTAAGCATGCTGAAAATACAATGCAAAGCCGGTGTACCACGGTCCAACATTTTTTACCAAACTTTTTGTATGCAATGGAGCTATACACAAAAGAAACTGTCTGTCACACTATAATTCATTTTGGTCCAATACATATGACAGTTCGCGTAGTAAGTGAGAGAAATAAACATGGCGGATGCAAATATATACAGTTTTGTTTTAAAATCAAATTTAAACGGTGACCCAAACAATGTACAAAAACTGCCGAAGGAGCATTGTTCTTGATTATTTTTTGAAGTCCATTCAAATGTCCTGATATAACACTCACTCCATCGTAACATTGTGCAACTAATTTACGTTCATAATTAAATTATTTAAGAACATCATGCAGCAAAAGGAACAATGTTTCTGCGGACCTGTCAACACTCACATCATGAAATCCGAAAAATCGTTCAACCAATGTGCTCTCTGTATTCACGTATCCTACAATGATAGGGCACTGAGACTGTTGACAAATATCTGTAGTGTCGTCAAATTCAACAGAAAAAAAAATCTGAGACATTAATTTCAGGTTTGTAAGTATTCCAAAATACATCCAATCACCTCATTTTGTATAGATTTAGAATCACCGCTGAATATACTTTTAATTTTATTATAGTGGTTTTGTATTTCTAATGGAGTTTCAGTACACAGCTCCTTGAAATTTCCCCGACTTAGCGAAAGCGCACTCTCATCATGACCTCAGAATGCAAGCTCTTGTTTACCTAAATACAATGTTGGTTTAATGATCAACTACAGGAAAAGCCTATTTAATGTCACGTTTCCACTGAAACGCACATGAAAAGGTCTGCTGTTTTCCTGAAGAGCGTCAGCCATTGTGTTTCTATTTTTTTTTTTTTTTTTTTTTTTTCAAAAGCGTTTAGTTGTAATTTACATTTTAAATGTTCCGCCGAATCATTGTGCTTGTGAAGGGAACGGGTTTATTAATGAAATCTGTGAATCTCTCTTTGTCCCACACGTTACTTTTGTTGCTAAAAAGTAAACAGGGCCAACAGAATAGCGATTGCAAACTACGGCTAATGCATAACCAAAAATAGTTATCGAGCCAAGCGCTTTTGAATTTAATGTTATAAGTCTTCCTTATTTTCTTATCCTCTCTTTTAAGGGCTACATCAAGGATATCAGTGGGCCGCCCAAAGTTTAAAACATCCTTCTTGTCTTCATCCTTCCACCTGGAAAATGGGGTTTCTAGCAAATTGCAAACTATATGGTTCACTGGATTCATAACAAAACAGTTATATTCCGTAATTTAAATATTAAAAGCACTGGGGTGTAGCTAACTGGTAAATTATACCTACCGTTCACAGTTGTCTAAAATACCATGTTTTAAGTTTACCACCAGCTCTTCCTTGAGGTAAACAATACTATCTTCTAAGCGCGCAAAAACAGAAACCATCCCCTCTACCGTGTTCTGTGCCTCTACCCAAGTGAAAATATTTCTTGTTTGCCTGAAACATGTGCATGCCCGTGTTATTTCCACGTAGTACGTTGTTTCGTGACGTCATGTTGCCATGGCAACCAAGCTGTTTAGTGCAGCAGTTTCTTCCGTAATCCTGACTGTTGCACTTGTGCTACGGCTCCTAGCAGTTGAAATTTCTGACTAAACTGTTAGAATGACAGTAATAATGCTAAAATTAACAAAAATACGAGAATACTGCTATATTCAGGTGAAAACCTCTTCGCCTGCTTCACCTGAATAACCGCCACTGTTTGATACTGGTAACCAGAAACATTCAGGGGACTTTTCATAGAAAAGGTGGTAACATTCACCTTTTGCTTTGAGTGCTAAGAGTGCTGTATAAAATTTGTTACTATGGCCCAACTGTCCAACAATGGCACTGTCGGGAAGCTTTCTTTGTCTCTGCCAATAATATTTATTCTGAAGTATTGCTACAAATTGATCTCAAAACAAGCCGGGTTATGGAATTCGTAAGAATTAAATGCGAACTATTTCATTGTTATTAAAACCAAAACATAAATAACGGTAACCAGTCAATAAATAAAAAACAAACATTTCCAAGCAAAATTTTTAAAAAGTAATACATTATATGACCGCATAAAACAAAGCAATTATGATCATACTTTCATTAATACCAGTTTGAAACAGATTTGATAACTACAGATAGTAGAATTTTGTATTGTGGAGCGTGTGAGAAAACGGTTAGTTGTGAAAAGTGTTTTCTAGTGCTTCAACATTTGAATACTAATAAACACAAAATAATATCAAACTTAAATCCACAAAAAGTGTCACTGTTCAAAGACTGTTAAGTGAATTTTCAGACAGTAAATTTTCTCAGTTCTCCTTTGATTTGTGTGAAGCATTTTTAGCGGCAGACATTCCATTGTGGAAACTCGCCAATCCCACACTCAGACATTTCATTCAGCAGTATACTAAGTGTAAACTGCCAGACCAATCTACTCCTCACAAACATTATGTGAAGAGGTGTTACAATCTCACAATTAAAAACATTAGAGAAGAGATTGGAGATAATTTTGTGTGGGTCTCAGTCGACAAAATGCAGGACAGTAAAGGTCGGTTTATTGCAAATTTTATTGTTGAGTCTCTCCATAAAAACGAACCAACCACCCCATTTCTCCTTGTGATACAACAACTTGATGCTACAAATAGCTCATCCATATCCAAGTTCTCTATTGATTTGTTGAACCTTCTATGGCCTGATGGTGTTCAGTACGAGCGTGTATTACTCTTTGTAACTGATGCTGCGAGTTACATGATAAAAGTTGACACTACTCTGAAAGTTACATTTTCAAATATGATACATTTGACTTGTCTTGTACAAGGTTTACATCGGGTTGCAGAAACAATTCGTGCAAATTTACCACTTGTAGTTAAGATGGTATCTTCTGTAAAGAAAGTATTTGTCAAAGCACCATATAGAAAACAAGCTTTCAAAGCAATTGCACCAAATGTCCCACTTCCACCAGAACCTATTATAACACGGGGAACATAGTTATGTGCGGTTCTCTATTACACCGAACATTTGGAAACAGTCAGGAATGTAGTGAATACACTTGATCCCAAAAATTCTCAATCAATTAAAATTTCCCAAGATATGTTAAAAACCCCAGAAGTAGAAAGTAACCTTTCCTATATATGTGCACATTTCTGCCATCTTCCATCTGCCAAAACTTGTTTGGAAACCAACAACACTAAGTTGTCCCAGTCATTAAGTGCGTTCAAAATCACAATCTCTAAACTGAATTCAGTACCTGGAACCGTCAGCAATGTAGTAAAGGGAAAAGCATGTAGTATTGTTTCAAAAATCCCAGGATACGAACAAATGTGTGAGATTGAAGAAATGTTAACAGGGTAACGTTGCCAACAGATAGCACCTCTATCATTCTGTGAGGTGGAGAGAAGTTTTCCCGCTGTAAGGATATCTTAGGGAGCAACAGGAGGCGACTAACAATCGAAAATGTAAAGCATTTGGTGATCTTAAACTACAACAAAATGGAAGTTGATTCTAAGGAGAACTAAATGTGAGTACTCATACTGTTTTTAATTTTTCTTGTACAAGGCAAACATATTCTGGCCCTTTGATATAAATAATAAATTTTGCCATGTTAAATCATTCGTTTGGTTCTGTAGTGTTTTAATTTTCAGATTTCTTAAAATTTGACTGAAATCTTGATTTTTTGTCTTAATGGTGTTTGAATATTTTATGTGGCCATATTTATGTGCATATTTTGGAAGTTTTCACTGCATAAAAGCATGCATATCAAAGGGATTATAAGAGCATATAATTCCTGTCCTTGCAGATAATACATGAAGGAATTAGGAAAAAAATCTCAGCCTGTTCAATTTAAGCACAGTTGCAACAGACAAACCACTAATGAATGAACTCTCCAGAATCAGAGCTTCAGGGATCGTGTCAGTGACATATTTGCTGCCAGAAAAGATAGTTGTATGGAGTTAATCTTAAACAAAAATAAAATAAAATCTAAGGTAAGCCTCAGACTCCCAGTCAGTTATGACTAGCTTCACCACTGGAAACCACATCTCAGGTCCTTTTATGATATAATTTAAAGTACTACTCAGTAAGATGCACTAAAAGTCCTGCTGTCATCTTTGACAGCAATGCCATATGAGAGTTCAAGATACATTTTTGGGGGAAAAAATTGTAGCTTCCAGTCATGATAGGTTACCCTTTGGTGAGGGCGTCAAGTGTCCATTTACCATCACATCTGGTACACAAGCTAAGGGACATTCCCCACCGTCGCCTCAGGCGTAGGTGCTGTCCTTCGTTACAACCTTTTTAGGTAAGTTTCGAATCCTGTACCTCTAGCCATTATTTCACCACATAATTTCAAGTCTTTCCCCCCTTTTCTCTCCATTTTGTGCCTTTTTACGTGGTGAAGGGTTGTGACTTCTTTTATAATTTTTGCTGTTCTATGATTTGTTTACCTATTTTTTTATATTAACGTCCCCCAACGTAGTGTCATATCCGACGATGAATGAATGAAATTAGTGAAATTATACTCAAATGAATCCGAGGTCCGCAGAGCTTAAAGTTACCCGACATTTGCCTTCCCAGGATAAGGGAAAACCTCGGTAAAGGTTCTTGTCCGGATAAGTCACCCCAGTGGCGGCTCGTGACTTGTAAATTTGGGAGGGCGACATAATATATTTTCAAAATTAGCACATGGTCATGATAGTTAATTCGAATTTCACCCGAAAATATGTGAAAAGAAAATGACTCATATCAATCGAAAAACTGCTATGTATGATCTTCCATCTGATCATAATCAGATTTTGAATTTGTTCAATATTCAGCATTGGTCTTGGTGGTCCGAGCTTCTTAAGTTGCAATCGAGACGCAAAACTCGTTACACCCGCACTGAGTACGCTAGTTACACTGTTGATGGTTGACTAATGTATTTCACAGTCGCCGTGAAGATTCACATCATGACACCACTTGAAAGCGCTGCTAAAACTGGGTTTGTTTAACCGTGGTTTAACCGTTACAACTACTTTCAGACAGTGTTGCCAACTCGTGGGATTTGTCCCACATTGTGAGACATTTTGACAAACATTTTCCAGGAAGGGCCAAAGGGAGTTTTCTGAGGAAAAAAAACTGAGATGAATATGGGACATTTAATAATTGCTGCCTATAACATAGTGTATTGTATGGCTAGTGGATTTCCGGCTCTGACGTTCCACAGCTGTGATGAGTTGGAGGGGGAAGGTTAACGTTGCCAACGTATAGTAATAAGTTTCGGAAAATGAATTCTCAGAATTATCTTAACAATGAACGTATATTATATTTATTAAGTTAAAAACAGTGAAATACAGGTTTCGGTTTTATTCTTATGCAATATCTTCGT